>CAJUYG010000020.1:583389-595239 GCA_910591675.1 Galerucella calmariensis | reverse complement strand
GACAATTACCCCATAATTTTAATTCAATAGTATTTTAAGATTTATAAACATTGAAAAAAACATTATTAAGTACACAGTTATTCAAAGTAAGTCAATTTTCTGGGTGAATACTTCATAGTAACAATATTTTCAACACCATTTGAATCCACTTTAATATTACCATCGTAATTGAAGATTTTATGAAATATTATAAAAGCGCGGAAGTAGATAAAACATTGTACGTAAACACGTTATGAAGATAGCGGCATTGTTGAACAATATCGCTCTTTTCATAACTAGTTAAGTAAATAACTATTATATAACAAATACTTTACCGTTTACTGCAACCATTCCAATTCCAGTTTTTAAGGCTTTTTTAATAGCCAAGTCCATGCAAAACGTTCCAATAACCGCACCTAATCCGTTGTGACCACATACTGCGGCTGTTGAAACATGTTCTAGTAGTACTGTTGGATCAGCGTTTGGATCGCATAGTTTTTCTCTTATATCGTTCATATAAGCTTCTATAAACGTTATATATTAAGAATTGGCAGCTCCAAGATGTTTGTGCGAATAAGCTTTATAAAAAAAATAATGGAAAACAAAGGATTTGAAGAAGAAATTTACATTTTGCACCAAAGTACTAGAATAGTAGTGGCGTCTCTTTAAATACTTCAAATATATACTTTAAAAATTTCTTTTCATTACCAATTTAATAGTGATGAATTCTATAATGAGTAAATATCATTTGTGATGATCGTTAGACCAATGATCACATATGGAACTATTGCCTGGTGGCCAAAAGCTTTACTGCAAAGCTCTCTGGTTTATATAGACAGGCTTGTCTGGCAATCACTTGTGCTATCAGCTCCACACCGTCAGCAGCCATGGAAATCCTTCTGGACCTACCTCCTCTCCATATATTTTTGGAAAGATGGACAACATACAGAATTGCGCATATTTCTGAATGCACAAATCAGGCTTATACAGAACGAAGCAGAATGTTAGCGGATACTGAAAGTCACAGTATTCTGGGAATGACCTCTGACATAATGCCTCCAACAGTAAACTACGACCTGCCTTATACCGTCCTAATTCCAAATAGAGATGAATGGGTCCTCCGCAAGGATTAACTATTAAGAGCAGACAGCTGTTGGTACTAAGACGGTTCAAAAACACTCACAGGCTCTGGTGCAGATGTATACGGACGCAGACCTAGGACAGAAATTTCAACCTCACTAGGATCCTATGCAACCGTATTTCAGGCGAAAACTTACGCCATTGTTTCGTATGTGGAGAGAGTGGAGAAAGCCAATCTCATACATAGAACAATGAAAATTTTCTTCTCACCGTGTAACGTCGAAATTGGTTTTAGACTGTCAAAAAAGACTCTCCTCAATAGGAGAACTCTATAAAGTATTGCTGGTCTGGATCCCTGGCCATTCTGGCATGGAAGGCAACGAGAAGGCAGACTCTCTTGCAAGGGAGGGAGCTGTACGTGTTTCTATAGAACCAGAACCTACAATTGGCATCTCAATAAGTTTTGCCAAACAAACACTAAATACCTGGACAGCAAGAAGAGCTTTAGACTTCTGGCATAATTTACCAGGATTGGTTCATTCAAAGGCTTTTATACATCATTCGAAGAATGTCTCCAAACAAATGTTAGACTATAGCAGGCATGACCTGCGTTGTCTAACAGGCCACTGTCATCTCAATCATCATATGCTAAAACTTGGACTGTCGGAAGATCTGACTTGCCGTCTTTAACTGGAAGATGATGAAACAGCAGATCATATAATTTGTTCCTGCCCCGCCGCTGCTCGAATCAGGTATCTGATGTTTGGCAGGGTCTTTCTCGCCCTCGGACCTGAAATATCATTCACCAAATAAACGAATCGGCTTTGTTGAGAAGCTGACTTTGTTTGGTGAAATCTAAATAGGTGTGAGCCACAATAGACTATCATTTAAACTTTAAAAGCGATGCTAAACCAGAGAATGTGATGAAAGTCTTAACGATATACAAAATATTGACGTCACACGTATGCTAAGATGGCGAATTGTCATATTTTGTTTATATATTTTTATCAAAATAAATATAAACACTATAATTGTAATGTGAAATTGAGTGATGGTTTTAGAATCTTTGTAATCCATATTATAATTATTTCAAACGATTATTTAAGTAATAATATTATGACTTGTTTTACCTAATCGATTGAGGCCGTGACTGTATATACCTCTGTAATCAGCTGCTACTAAAGAATCCGCGAATATTTCAGCCTTTCCTTGTTGGACTTTTTGGGAACAAAGACAATCAACAATGAATCTTTGTACTTCACATAGTGCTACAACTTTTTCGTTCTTCTTATCTAAATAACTGTACATTATACCCATTATATAACAATTACAATTTGTAAGACTTACCTTGGTTGGCGTTACATTTTGTTTTTGTTGGAACTCTTAAAGATTTTCTACACAAAAAATTTAAATTTATTTGGTTATTCATAATTTTGAAGGTATGTCAAATTTGACAGATTTTATAGTCCTCTACATTGAAGGTATTTCAGTCATAATTTCAAAGAACACATGGTTTTGAATTTTCATGTTTCATGTCTAATTTCACTTATGGTGAAACTGTATATTTGATCTTTTTCTCTTATTTTTTGGGAATCAAACCACAATAATGTTGAATGTTATTTTACACTTAACCCCAAAATTATAATCAATGACATAATATGTTAAGAATTGTTTTCAAAATATGACAACTGAACTGTCAAAAGTAACAGATAAAATTTATGTCGACCTTAGATAAGAAATACGTTAATGACGTCATAATTCCGTCTGATCCATTTCATGAATGAGAGAGCAAGCTGGACAATGTATGACGTAACGGCAAAGGATGGTTGAACAAACTCTAGCACCGGTGCAGTAGGCCCTAAGCGATCCTAAAATCAGTAATAGGATCACTTGGGGTTGTGAGACTATCAAATCCCATCATTTTTTGAAATGCCATTAAAAGTTTGCAGGATTTTTTGGAATAACAGTGCAAATAGAACGACAATAGATTAGAATGTGCTCAGCAGTTTCCTCCTCCAAGAGACAGCAAGACTTCCATCGCACTTGTGACTAGTAATACAAAGTCAAGCAAGCCTTTGTGTTCTACTCAACATCCTTAGGGCTCCCACTTGCAGTCTCTTTGTCCACCACGCCATAGATCCATAGGCTATCATTGGTCTAACAACCTTTGTGTATAATCACTGAATAATTTTTGGGGTAAGTCCCCAGTTTTTTCCACACATTCTTCCACATCTGCTGACGGCAATGGTAGCTATCTGTGTGGTCTTTTGAAGGTGTACTCCTAGGTACTTTGTTACTTTGGCAAAAGGAATAATCTCTCCTCCTAGCACTATTGGCTTTAGGCCTCGTAGCGCCCTCTTTTTCGTGAAATTAATAATTTGTGTTTTCTGATCATTGTCTGTCAGTCTCTCTTGTAAGCACCAATTATTATCCACTGTATTTAGGGCTGTTTGCATTCTTCCCGATATATTACCCCAGCAAACTACCAGTTCTTTTTATAATTATGTTTAGATTCACCAATTAAATATCCTGACGATATTCCCTTTTTTATTTTAATTCTCACTAAGCGGAATAGGTTACAATAACAATTATTGCTAGATGTTTTTAAATCACCCTGGTAAGTGAACGTTTATTCGTTTTAATCGCCAGCGGCTTGCATCAACCCCGTATATGCACGAGCACGTGCATGGCTCCAGGAATTTTGTCGAAATCTTCGGCGCGCTTGTGTAAGCTGGACATGAAAGTTCCGACTGAGACTACTGAGAGTGACCCTTCTTGTCTTGTTAATGTTCGTTGACAATAGAGAGATATTTTTTGAGTTCCGCTAATAAGAAAGAAGAAGGAAATAACGTTTTAGGGTAATACAGACTGCGCTTACGATATCTCTTTAATAAACTTACGCTAGCTCCATCTACGTTTCAAGAGATACTGCTGCTGCTAAAGTTCGACGAACTGGAAGTGTCCGCCATCCCCTGCGATTACGACAGGTTTAAGGTACACTTGGTAGATGGCGAAACATATTTGAAATTCAAGAGTTGCTATTTAATCTATAAAAAAAAAACGGTGTAATCCAAAAATATTTTAAGAAAATACATATAGAATTGTTTGAATTAATAAAGTGACGAATGTTACCTTTTAATAGAAATTTTAAATCAATAGGTACCTGTTGTCATGGCGAAATTTATATCACAACAATAACACGTGGTTAACTTCCATAAAACTTATTCTTCATTAAAATTAGTCGTTTAAGATGGATCCTATGTATTTAGCGCTAAGTTTATATCGTAGACGACTTTACGACAAGTGTATTGATATATGTACAAGTATATTGGATAAACAGCCGTTAGACCAAGCTGCGTGGTGTTTAAAAATGAAAGCTTTAACTCAACGAGTGTATGTGGACGATATTGAAAGTGAAGAAATTCAAGAGACCGATTTTTTAGACGATAATGTACTTGCTACTGCACCAAGACCAGGAACGTCAATGAAAACGGCAGTTGTTCCATCTATGAGCGCTTTAAGGTAATGAAAGGAAAAAATTGATCATTAACGTGAAATTATGTTATACTTTTTTAGTTCCAGACCACGTACTTCAACAGGTAGACCTATTTCCGGCATAGCAAGACCCGGTACTCAAAGACGTCCTGAGTCAGCTTTAGATCGCGCTAGAACAGCTAGACCTTTAACTGGACATGCAACTCGATCAATCCGCTTGGGAACAGCTGCAATGTTGACGCAAAAAGACGGTTCGTAAACGTATTTTTTCTACTCCCCTATTTTTACAAACCTCTGAAGTTTTGGTGGCCCAAGCTCAGCTTTCTTTTATTATTTTATTTTTCGTTAGGTCCATTCATCCAAGTTTCCAGATTGAATGTGGCAAAATACGCAAAAAATGTTTGCCTGTCCAAGCCCTTATTCGAATATCTCTTTTACTACGAGGGAGCTATAAGAACTGCAATGGAATTGGCCGTTCAAGCTACTCAACATTGCGAATTTAAAGATTGGTGGTGGAAAGTACAATTGGCTAAATGCTATGTAGCATTAAATTTAATCAGAGATGCCGAACAACAACTTAGAAGTGCCGCTAAGCAGCATTATCACGTTGAAACTTTTATTAGATTAATTCGAATATATTGTAGAGTGGGTAAATATATTTTTAATTCATTTTAAATCGTTTTATTTGTGACTAATTTAATATTTTAGATCAGCCATTGTCCGCAACTGATATTGGAAACTCTGGATTAGAAATTTTTCCAAAGGACGTATCTTTAATGACTGAACTTGGAAGATTATCAGAAAGTCTAGACGAAGCTGCTGTTTCTGTTAAATATTACAGGAACGTTTTAATTGAAGACGCTACTAATACTGAAGCAGTTGCTTCTGTAGGAATGTATCATTTTTATAATAATCAACCGGAGCTAGCTCTAAGATACTACAGGTAATAAACAAATACAACTATATTGATATTGTTACAGTTATTCTTTATGTTGCAGACGAGCCCTAGCTATGGGAGCTCACTCACCAGAACTTTACAATAACTTAGCACTTTGTTGTTTGTACTCTCAACAGCTTGATTTTACACTACCTTATTTTCAAAGAGCTTTAGATTTAGCTACAGATCCTCTAGTAAAAGCTGATGTTTGGTACAACATATCCCATCTAGCTATGGTAAGTTTATTGACAGTGAAACCACAAGAAAAGCTTTGACAAAAAAATGAATCACCGAATCTATGAATGACAGCAATAATAATTAGAGTCGGGCTGGCACCACCTCCTGGGCTTATTGTGGATACTCCAGCCAATCCGTTCCCTGTATTAGCTCATACAGGTTCTTTGCTGGTTGGTTGTAGAAGTCTTCTGGAGTCATTTGGGTTCTGCCATACAGTTTCTGCCTTCTGTGGCTCAGCGACTCACAGTTGCATAGTATATGCAGAGCTGTTTCGGTATCCTTTTTGCATCTTCTGCATGTAAGGTCTCCGTTATACAGCCCTATTTTGTTCAGGTGCTCCTTTGTGGTAAAGTGTCCCGCAAGTAGCACCGTTATGGTGCGTAGTTTGTTCCTGCTCATTGAGAGCAGTTCTTTCGCTACTTTTTCTGATAATTCTTTTATGAATTTCTTCCCATTAATTTGCCTTGGCGTATTCTTCCAGTGTTTATTGTGTTGTTCTTTCACCAACCCTTTTAACCATGACCTCGTTAAGCATCTGGGGATGCCCACAGCAGGTTTGGGTTAGTTCATCGGAGTTGACGATCCTGCTCTTGCGAGTTCGTCAGCTTTTTCATTGCCAGCGATTCCTTTGTGACCTGGGACCCACTCCAGTGTTACACTGTTCCGAGTCGCCAGTCTTCTAAGTTCTTCGCCGCATTCCCATACTAGCCGAGATGTAGATAGCTCTGAAGTGCTTTAAGGGCAGCTTGACTGTCACTGTAGATTATGATCTGCCTGTTGTTGTCGGCTCTTATGTTATTTGCCCTTGCACATGCAAGTATTCCATAGACATCTGCTTGAAATACCGAGGCGTATTTTCCTAGCGAGAAGATTCCTACATATTTGCTCGACTTGCTGGTATATGCCCGCTCCGGTGCCGAGCTTATTTTTTGATCCGTCTGTATACCAGATCTACTCTACTGAGTGGTGGTGCGTTCTCTTCCTCAAGCTCCTTTCGATCTTTGATGACAATCTCGAAGTTCTTGCGAAATATATCTGGTGGTCATGTGGTTTGTTGGCATTTTGGGGGCCGCTCTTTTTTTTTCCCTTCGGAGCCGTCCTCTCGCCGGTACCACCTCAGCCTCCTGGGCTTATTGTGGATACTCCTAGTGTTCTGACTACAACCTATTCAGCCAATCCGTTCCCTGTATTAGCTCATACAGGTTCTTAGCTGGTTGATTGTAGAAGTCTTCTGGAGTCATTTGGGTTCTACCATAAAGTTTCTGCCTTCTGTGGTCCAGCGACTCACAGTTGCATAGTATATGCAGAGCTGTTTCGGTATCCTTTTTGCATCTTCTGCATGTAAGGTCTCCGTTGTACAGCCCTATTTTGTTTAGGTGCTCCTTTGTGGGAAAGTGTCCCGTAAGTAGCCCCGTAGTGGTGCGCAGTTTGTTCCTGCTCATTGAGAGCAGTTCTTTCGTTACTTTTTCTGATGGTTCTTTTATGAATTTCTTCCCATGTATTTGCCCAGTCGTATTCTTCCAGTATTTCTTGTGTTGTTCTTTCAACCACCCTTTTAACCATGACCTGGTTAAGCATCTGGGGATGCCCACAGCAGGTTCGGGTCCGTTCATCAGAGTTGACGATCCTACTCTTGCGAGTTCGTCAGCTTTTTCATTGCCTGCGATTCCTTTATGACCTGGTACCCACTCCAGTGTTACACTGTTCCGAGTCGCCAGTCTTCTAAGTTCTTCGCCGCATTCCCATACTAGCCGAGATGTCACCCTATAGCTCTGAAGTGCTTTAAGGGCGGCTTGGCTGTCGCTGTAGATCCTGATCTGCCTGTTGTTGTAGGCTCTCATACTGTTAGCCCTTGCACACGCAAGTATTGCATAAACCTCTGCTTGGAATACAGAGGCGTATTTTCCTAGCGAGACGATTCCTTCATATTTGCTCGTCTTGCTGTATATGCCCGCTCCGGTGCCGAGTTCATTTTTATATCCGTCTGTATACCAGATCAGTTCATTCGCTCTACTAAGTGGTGGTGCGTTCTCTTCCTCAAGCTCCTTTCGATCTTTGATGACAATCTCGAAGTTCTTGCGAAAGATATATTTGGTAGTCATTTGGTCTGTTGGCATTTTGAAAATGTCATCACCCACCTGCCTTATCTCTGTGTGTCCTCTCCCATGTGCCACATCATGGTCTAGTGCTTTTTCCAGTCGGGTTAGTGCTGCCCTTGCTTCACACATTATGACATAATGTAGTGGAGGAAGGTCTAGCATTGTTTCCAGCGCCGCTGTAGGAGTAGTCCTCATTGCCCCTGTAATGCCAGTGCATGCAAGTCTTTGCACCTTGCTTAGTTTTAGCATAGCAGAGGATTGTCTGGTCTTTGGCCACCATACCAAAGATGCATATGTTATCCTGGGAATGACAACCATTTTGTATAGCCAGTGTACCATGCTGGGTCTTAGTCCCCATTTAATGCCGTAAGTACGTCTGGCAACCATGAAGGTCACCTCCGCTTTCTTGATCACGTGCTGGAGGTGTCGGTTCCAAGTTAAGCCTGGGTCTAGGACAACCCCAAGATATTTTACTTCATCCGACAGTCGTATTGGTTCACCTTGAAGCGTCAGAGGGCCAAGTCCTTCCCTTTTCCTTCTTCTGGTGAACGCAATTATCTGTGTTTTCGAAGGGCTAATACGTAGCCCTTCTTTTACAGTCCAGCCTGTTACTACATTTAAAGCCATCTGGAGTCTGTCTCTGGTTGTACTGTTGTATTTACCTTGGGATAGAATTACCAGGTCGTCTGCATATCCTATGGTGTTGAATCCTCCTCTGTGTAGGGTTCTGATGAGCCCGTCCATGACCAGGTTCCACAGCAGCGGGGATAGTACTCCCCCCTGCGGACAGCCCCTGGTTGCACATACTGCCATTGTTTCCCCCATCAGAGTTGATTCTATGAGCCTGCTTCTGAGCATGCAGTCTATCCACCTTCAGCTCGTGGCATCGATCCCTAAATTCCTCGTCGCCTTAGCTATAGATTCATAGGAGGTGTTGTCAAAAGCTCCTTCTATATCAAGAAAGGCTTCCAGCAGCACCTCTTTGTTTTCCAGCACGTATTCAGCCCTTTTTATGAGTTGATGTAATGCTGTTTCGGTTGATTTTCCCTCTCTGTATGCATATTGATCTCGGTGTATTGGTCTTGAAGCCATTATACCATCTCTAATATGTCTGTCGAGAAGTTTCTCAAGAGTCTTTAGCAAAAATGACATTAGACTGATTGGTCTCAGAGCTTTAGCCGTGTCCTGTCCAGATTTTCCAGGTTTTGGTATAAATGTAACTCTGATGCGTTGCCAGGTTCTTGGAATATGCCCCAGAGCTAGGCTGGCTCTGAGCAGTTCACTTACCCTGTTGTGCAGTGTATTTCCTCCTTTTTGGAGTAGGATAGGATAAATCCCGTCTGGTCCCGGTGATTTATATGGTTTGAAGCTGTTAATAGCCCATTCTGTCTTTTCCGCATCTACCGCTCTTAGTTTACCACTTTCGAATAAGAGAGTTATAGCGATAAGGTGGTCAAGGTCAAGGTGGAACCGAATGTGATAAACTAAGAGCGGCCGTACTTTATTAAGCGCTTTCGATTATTTACTTTTGGCTGCTAGTAGCAGCTCGTAGTGACTGAATTCCGTTCGTTTATTACCGGGCGTGACGCCTAGTCTTACCTTCCCCTTGCCCCTCAAGCACATACCGAAAAGTATGAGCTTCAAGCCACGGACATTAAATATTTGACCTTTGTCCGGTTTGACGTTTATTTAAAGGTTAAGATTGTGCCGATTACGATTTAATACGATTTAAACCTCACTAAAAATATCTAAATATGCAAAATTTTATTATCAAAAACATTATAATTGAAAACTGTTCTTCTAACAACACAGGAAATTCATTGGCATTGGCACATGTCAGGTGGTTTTGAGGATCCTAAAAAATCGTGTTCGATTTGCTCAAAAGTCGTGACGACTGAGGCGTCACGCACAAGTGCTTGAAGCCCAAATAAACGAAAGCAACAATTATAGTATATGTCAAAACCATTTGTGGTATAGTCAAATGCAGTCTTATCATGCGGGTCATACGATTCAACAAAGACATACTCACCGTTTTTGTTTTCCTTTATTGCGTTTAATCATAGCTTCCAAATAAAATCCGTAAGTTGAATAAGACAGACTTATGCAATTTCGACGGGAGAAAAAAGGATATGTATTTAGTTTTCAGCGATTCCAAAAAGTCTTTCACCAGCGAAGTTTTCATTTAAATGTCAGTTATGTCATTTTGACAATTCAAAGTGACAATATGAATAATAAGAAGCAATTTTCCGGTATATTGCATGCTCAAGCAAAAAAAATGGTATTTAATCTGATAGATTATTTCGAGAATGAATGAAAATGTGGAAATTCGTCAATCAGTATGCAGGAAACATCAACCATCATTATTTTCTCCGGGTATATTTGTAATCTCACATTTTGGTAACCTCTGTGTCTTCTGATTTGATACATATGGTTAGTGACCGTTGAACCCGCACGATAAGAGCGCTTTTGACTATATACATTTTGCAGCGATACATCATTTGTTAATAATAATATCAGGTTCAATCCTTTAAAATATATCTACTTCTTCTTGTACGGATGCAACTTTTTTATCGCTGTCAAAATGACTTCGTTTCAACTTATAATGTAAATTATGTATTTTAGGCAGCCGGAGATGTTCAATTGGCAGTTCAATGTTTAAATTTATGTTTGTGTTCGGACTCTACACACGCTTCGGCTTTTAATAATTTGGCGGTGCTTTACTATAAAATGGGAAAAACAAATTTGGCTAAAGCTTATTTTACATCTGCCAAAACTTTAGATCCGGAATTATTTGAAGTAAAAACTAATTTGGAGTATGTGCAGCACGCTTGAGATTTTAGAAGAATTTAAGAAAAATACGCTAAAGGAATCTGGACTTTTTAAGTGCAAATCGGGGCCTAGTCAAAATGAAATTTTGGTATCTTGTAGGTACGTCCTGAAATGGCGAAAAATAATTTTTCTACGACAACCTCGATAAATGTTCATTTTGTAACCGTATCTTCAATCATAAACAAGCATATTTTGTACAGAATCTCATTTTTGCATCGGCTGCTAGGCAAGTTGCTAAGCAACAAATGCGAAATGAAATATTTCGTGTTAGGTTTAGGTTCACTCTAAAATCACAACGACTACGGCTTGTCAAAGTATGACGTCCAGCGACAAATTGATGAAATGTCAGCAGATCGTTTCTGTCAAAGTTTTAGGAGGTAACGAGTAATTTCATAGTTGTTTTCTACAAATACATATTAATTTATAGGCTTCTATTTCTGTGTACCTATTAAAAATAGCAATAAAAAATGTTTACATATTTCTCCAATTCATATTTCAATTCTGATAGAAAGCCCATTAACGGGGAATTCGGAGTAATGAAATATTATCAGTTTATTTCTCTCAAAGTTTTTGCAATGTATGCATGTATTAAACGTGAACGATATGTTGTCATAGAAAAAGTATAGTATGCATCTCGCAACAAAATGGCTATTTTGCACTCGTATAAATTTCATCCTCGTGCAAAATCGGCATAATTTTGTGCTCATTGCATAATATACTATTTTAATTTTTTTAGGATACGTTTTAAAGGTGCACAGTTCTTGTAGATTAATTTTGTAAGAATGACCGTTTAAAATTCAAATGCAAATACATTTGAGTATCTCTTTTGGTCAAACTTCAATACCTGGATTTAAATAATTATAAACAATATATTAAAAATGTTTTTATTGTTTTATTGTACAATTCACAATCACAGTTAACCACCAACTTATATAAATTGAATAGGTTTTATATCCAATTCTTTAGACAGTCTTTCTAACATTTCCAACTGTTTCGGGCCATAAATAATCCCGCCTTGCTTATCTACTTTATTTTTTTGAATACTCTCGAGATCACCAGGGATTAAAATGGGCACTTCTGGATTAGCCTATAAAATAAATTACACTCACTATCAAAAAAATGTTGCATACTTTCAAAAATGGTTATCTGTTATAGTCTGTACAGAAAGTACGAGGAGTAATAAATCATTCATTT
>CAJUYG010000020.1:544965-560927 GCA_910591675.1 Galerucella calmariensis | reverse complement strand
TAACGATATATCTAGGAATGAATAAGGTGATGAACTCGCAGCTCTTGGGACCACAAAGAAAGTGGTCCGAGGACAAATACAAAACTGGGCACAAAGCCAACATAGACTACAGTGGAGGAACACTCCAAAGCAAGTACCTGCACAGTAAAACATTCATAGGAGACACATCTGTTAAACGGGCTTAAGAACTACTTGATATCAGTGGGAATCAGCTAAAAATCATTACAGAGTATCTAACGTCCCAGTAAGAGATCGCCAGCATAAAATAGGGTTATGTAACGGGGATCTCCGATGCAGACTTTGTGGCTTGGAGACCGAGACCAAAACTCATTGCTTATCTCACTGTGAAGCATTGGACTCTAGTAGACAAACAGTTTTTGGAGAAGCCATGGATCTATATCATCTACAGGGATAACTGGGTGGGTTGGCTAAATCTGGGAGTAGAGTAGGTGCCTCGGTAGGTGCAATAAGCCAATAGGCTGCAGTGCTCCCGGCTTGAGAACGGCTCCCAAAAGGGAAAAAACCCTTGTCGTGGCCAATTGAGGGATCAAGGCATGTCTTAAAATAGAATCATCATTGGCCACAGACCTTGGCAAAAGTAGTATTGTAACCAAATGTCACGTAATTGTGAAAAATGTATGATAGATACAGCACAAACTAAAATTAAACAGAAGTTTTGATATAGTAAAATGATATAATATTGTACTGTGATACAAAAAAAATATTTTACTTGGAAACTTATAGAAAAAAGAAGCACGGATTACACATTTTGTTTATTAAACGGAATTAGTTGGAATATACCTATATTTTGTTAAAAATAAAACAGCAAACCCCAAAAAGTGGTAGTGGAGGTTGAACTAACGAATATTTTTATATAAATAAACACAAACTGACACATGTGGTTGTCAGTTGTATCAAAAAAGCTGTGTGAAACGGGCGGCAATCTGTTCAATCACCAGGCAGCAGAAATGCCAACTTAAATACATATCGCTCCACTTAGATTAATACAAGGTATAGTAATATCTTCTATTTTCCCATTGTTGTATCCATTTCTGCCATTTCCGACTGGCCACTGTCAACTAAAGAAACACCTCCATACTATGGGGCTAGTGGACACACCTCTATGCAGAATGTGTGAACAGGAAGATGAAACTGTCAGGCATTTCTTATGCGAGTGTCCGGAGTTATCGTCAATAAGAGAGTGTGTGTTCGGTGAGTCTTTTGGCCTACACCTGCCGATATAAAGGAGATGTCTCCTAGTGACCTGTTCACCTTCCTGGGAAGGACAGGATGGACGATGACCTAGGAGGACAACTCCTCGTGAGGATGTACAATGGGTCACATCTAGCCTACGTGCTGTGAGCCTACACTCATCCTCCCTACTCGACAAATACAGATCCATTTCCATTTGTCTTTAAATATTCTTTAACAGAATTCGCCCATTTTTCCTAGGACTTCTCTCCTCCGTTCCTTCACCTTATATATTCTTTCTTCTTATAGGTATTTGTTCTATATTATTTATAAAAATAAAATACCTACTCCCTTTGTCTTTTTTGAAAATAGCAACACTCCAAGCTTAGACTCACCCTGTACTTAATGCTATAATAGTGGACTACATAAAAAGTTTCAATGTGAACTCGTTTTTTGGTGACACAGAAATTGTCGTTAACATTTTGACTTTGCATAACAATCAACTGTTGGTATATATTTAATTTCATGTTATTAATACACCCAAAATGTAAGAATGGCCCATTAGTTTCTGATAATTACTGTATTTGATTTTAGTTTGGTCACACCGTATTTTGTTTCTATTTTACAAATCTTACTTAAACATACTATTTTGCCACTTTTGACTCGTGCATAAATTGAAGATAAAAATAAGTTTCTACAGGTATTTTAAATAAATATAAAATTAAATTAAAAATTCAGTTTCTAATTTTAGTAAGCTGGGTGAGATATGTTCAGATATATTATGTGTGTTCACTAATCTCAAGGTAGTGAATCTCGCAAGAAAAATCCCCATAAACTTGAACAACTAACCAAGGAATTTGGTTTTTGTATCTCTTGAATTGAAAAAAAATTACCTACTTGTAACATTGACGTGTATAGTATATAGACCGGGGAAGTAAGAACATTGAATGGATGAATAACTGAATTAAATTTTTTTAAACTAAAGTATATCTAGTTTTGAGATTATCCAGACGGAGCTGGCGACGCAGCTTGCAAGCACAGCATGGAGCAAAAGGAATCTTTTTGGCTCGCTAATCCCACCAAATTTGATGAAATAACATTATTACATTACATTATTATTGGGACACCCTGTATGGTAATATTAATTATAGTTATTAATAAATATATTGTCAGATAAAGATATTTCACTTACCGAACTGTCAGTTCGCAGATATAATGTTATTGTTATTCAAATCTCAGTAAGGAAATAACGTCAACTGATGTAACTAGAAAAAGTATTTACCATAACTCATTAATATTAAATATTTGAAGAGCTCCTCCCATAAATACTTTAAAACCAGCCTACGCGTCTAGATGAAAATGCAGATTTATTCTTTTGTTGTAGTTTTTCTATCGCCCATTCAATTTTCTACAATCTCAAGTCTAGATATATAGTCGGGGAGCTTTTAGTTTACCACTTTTGAATTAGAAAGCTATAGCGATACGGAGTTGTGTTCGTCGGAAATTTCAGCAGTAGGTACTCAAACTTTATTTTTATTTGGCTAGTAGCAGAAAACTCCTAAAATTGTGCCAGTGCCCCAACCAGACCTATTAAATACTTTATTCTTAGTGATTATAATCTTTCTTATTAAAATCTGCGCGCCTTTTAACCACTGTCTGGATGAAAATGATTTATTTCTACACTATACAGTTCACACTTTAGTGTTGTTCGGAAAAGCACGTCCAGATTATGCCGCTGTTTGCCAATTGACAAAGCTGATTCGATGTAGATGTGACCGCTGGCACGTGCCAACCATTGGCCTTTTCCGGCTTTAGTTGTGATTCAAACTGTCTGCGAGCTAGAAGGTGCTTTCAAATGGAGTGGGCAAGCGAGAAAGTTATTAATTTGACAAACCATTTATGATAATTTTTACATAAGACAACTGTGTGACAAGCTGCAGCCTATAGGGTGTTTTAAATTTCGGTCAGACATCTTCTCAATTTTATCAATGTAATTATAGTTTCTTTTAAAACTATAAGTCCGGCGACTGACTGCTTAATGAGTACATGTGCTACTAAATACTCTAGCAATTCCCGCAGTTGTGTAATTTAAATTGATTTAAAAATTTTTTCTGAGTTGTGCATGTTGAGTAAATAGTTTAAAATCTAAAAATAACATCTACATAATTGAGAGTTAGACTGGTTAACAGTCATTTCGTTTTACAGTCCACGTATGCAGGCATTTAATCGTCCATATAATAAGTATGGCCTTCGGTATGTTATATGTGTATATCCACTGTCTGCGCGTTAAAGTAATTATTAGAAGATTATCATTATCGGGCAATTATTAGAATATTCCGAATGTCGAGGAATTTCAAAGATTCGCAATTTATTCACGAGAAAATATCTTTTGCGTTTCAAAGAGAGCTTCTGATTATGGAATGTTCTTCCGCCGTTCGTCGTGGTAGTTTCATTATCGTATCTAGTCAGGCAACATTGTAAGTTACGATCTCCATTTGTACCTTTTTTGATGCAAATCAATTAATTATTCTGTGCTTCTGTTCATCAAAACAGGTATTTTAAATGGTATCGCATATTTTGTTCGAAACCATTTGCAATTATGTCTACTAATATTAATCAAACCTATTACAGCGGCGTCACTACGTTTATTAAAAATGGGATTTATTAAGAAGAATAATAATAATTATAATTATTGTACCTGTTGCTATTGCTGTACGGGAGCTAGTAACAAAAATAATTAAAGCTTTCCTGGTTTTATAAAAAGGTAGAACGTGTCGCGGGACACACGATAGGAACTTTAGTTCCTTTTAAGCAAAAATTATGTAATACATCTGACGTTATAGATAAACAATTTCCATATTCTTCGGAGGTCGGGTAGTAAGTAAACCAGACTCTCACGCGATAGACCCGGGTTCGATTCCCCGTGAAGAAGTTTTTTTTTATTGTTAATTTTATTTTTAAATAATTATTCTGCTTGATATTGATAACGACAACAGGTAGACGTTTAAAATATTTAGCAGAATATCCATTATTATAGATAATGGTACGGTGGTACCCTTCATGAGGGAGTCTGACTGGCATCTACTTATAACAGCATCGTATATTTAAAAAGGGAAACTGTAGCATTATACAAATTGGACATTCAAGAACTGTACGTTTACCACAAAAAAATTAGTGGAAACATATAATTGAATTGTTAAATTTTCAATTTGAAGTTATATTACAGTTTATAGAAATTTTTATTTTCTAGATTTTTCTTTAGTGGGTGGTAGAAAAAATATGCTGCTCGACTCGTGTGGATTGTTCATATCGCACTTGAACGATTGAGCACTCCGCCTATAGCGTCGTGCTCAAACTTCGTCCTCGCGCGATTTGGCCATCATATCCACACTAGTTGCACAAACTACTATTTCTATCAAAATATGCCCTTTTACATTTCAAAACAACCTGCCAAATGTGAAATCAATTTATCCATCCATTTTAAAGTTATCGAATTAAAACATTCAAGTTTTCAAAATTTCAACACCCTGTATTTCGAAAAGTAAATGTGCTAGACCCCTTAATCCTCATATCATTTTGTCCAATTTTACGAGAGGAATCTACATGCAAACGTTGTAATTACCTTTAACGTTCGAGATGCTTATACCATTTTTTGCGCGATCGTATTGAAATAAATTCCGAATAAAATAATTTAAATTTCTTCGAAATGAACGAAATGTCAAAAGTGACATTTATACTTCTCGATCAGTTTAAAATATATTTTGCATTTTGGTGAAATTGTTTTTATGCTATTTGTTACTTTTCGACGTCTGAACGGTAAGTAAATCACTTACCGACGTGTTAAACTTAGAAACCAGTAAACACAACCTACCGTCCTGACAACCGATGCTGTAAATAAACAAAAACGATCCATCGCGCAAAAAAAATTATGGAAATAATAGTAAAAATTTATCCGAACAAATTTAAGTAGATCACCAGCACTGCGAATACCAGCTTTGCATAGAATTTCAATATAGCATCGGAGGTTCAGTGGTAGAATGCTCGCCTTCCACTCGGGCGGCTCGGGTTCGATTCCCGGCCGAAGCATATGAATCGCTGCTTCGTAAACGAGAGAGAGACTCAGGAGAGAGCACACGCAAGCAAGGTACATAACGAAGCAACGTAACATAACGCAACGTAACGGTCAGATCTTTTGCGTCGCGACCCCCGGTCGCTCAAACATAACCTGACGTAAAGATCTAAAGTTCCAAAAGACGCATACGAAGATATAGGCAGGATTTTATGAAAGTGCAGTTCTAGTTCGAACTTCTTAACGAACAGGACCGAAGGATTGGAAGGATCTACTAGGGATTAGGTACCTAATCAAAGACCATTTTATTATCCTAAGGATTACTAGGAGATTACTGGATAGAAGAGGGACATCTACCTAAGTTAAAGCATGCAATCCAGGAAATAGAATGTCCCCCAATACACATACATAGGATCTACAATCCAGCATTGTGAAAAATAATTTAATAACAAAAATGGACTCTTCTTCGTTTTATTCTGATGACCCTGTATAATTTCATTCTTCAGTTTTATTAGTCTACAGTTTTAGCTGTATATAGGATTGTTAAAATATAAAAAATTAAAATGATATATTAACTTCGTTAACGCTTAATTTTACAGTTAGACGGAATTGGCAATAATATATTTTTCAAACCCACACAAATAGTTCTTTACTGTTTTTAGTGAATCCAGTTTTATTGAAATACTAATATTGCTGAAAAGGAGCTTGTAATATGTTGACCTGTAAGTTCAATCGATTTTTAAATGTGATAGTTATAACTTTACGACCGAAGACATATTTTATATAACTGTAAATTTGAATTGCACCTCCGTTTTCATATTTTAAAATAATAATCTATGAAGGTTATTTACTTTACTTAAGTACGTGCTGTTTTTTTTTTATCAAAAGTAGCTAAGTACCATTAGGAAACAATTAAGTCTGAAGAATGTATGTCATTTTAATGACTTAACTAAGAGTTCGTGTTAAACTAATGTTCGATAAAACTCTTATGATACGCATAGAGTCTAGAAAGTTTTTTTTCTGAAATTTAATATTTCGTTATTTTTTTAACAGTGTAGATGGTCACCGCTCTATCGACGTGAATACTGAATGTTTTTTTCGTTTATTAGAGTACACAAAAAAAGTTTTGTCAAAGTTCTATGATGCGTATAGAATCCGCAACATTTTTGGAACTTTAGTTCTTTACGTCAGGTTATGTTTGAGTGACCAGGGGTCGCGACGCAAAAGATTTGACCTTTACGTTGCGTTACACGCTACGTTATGTTACGTTGCTTCGTATGTGCCTTGCTTGCGTGCTTGTGCTATCTCCTTAGTCTCTCTCTCTCTCGTTTACGAAGCAGCGATTCATATGCTCCGGCCGGGATTCGAACCCGGGCCGCCCGCGTGGAACGCGAGCATTCTACCACTAAACCACCGATGCTATATTAATATTATATGCAAAGCTGGTATTCGCAGTGCTGGTGATCTACTTGAATTTGTTCGGATAAATTTTTACTATTATTTCCATAATTTTTTTTGCGCGATTGATCTTTTTTGTTCATTTCGAAGAAATTTAAATTATTTTATTCGGAATTTATTTCAATACGATCGCACAAAAAATGGTATAAGCATCTCGAACGTTAAGGGTAATTACAACGTTTGTATGTCAATTCCTCTCGTTAAATTGGACAAAATTATATAAGGATTAAGGGGTCTAGCACATTTACTTTTCGAAATACAGGGTGTTGAAATTTTGAAAACTTGAATGTTTCAAATCGATAACTTTAAAATGGATGGATAAATTGATTTGACATTTGGCAGGTTGTTTTTAAATGTAAAAGGGCATATTTTGGAAGAATTGGTAGTTTGTGCAACTAGTGTGGATATGATGGCTATATCGCACTAGGACGAAGTTGGAGCACGACGCCGTAGGCGGATTGCTCAATCGTTCAAGTGCGATATGGACAATACACACGAGTCGAGCAGCATATTTTTTCTACGACCCACTTAAGAAAAAATCTAGTAAATAAAAATTTCTATAAACTGTAATATAACTTCAAATTAAAAAATTTAACAATTCAATTTTTTGTTTCCACTAATTTTGTGGTAAACGTACAGTTCTTGTATGTCCAATTTGTATAATGCTACGGTTTCCCTTTTTAAATATACGATGCTGTTATAAGTAGATGTTGCCAGTCGGACTACCTCATGAAGGGTAACGTACCATTATATTCTATAATAATGAATATTCTGCTAAATATTTCAAACGTCTACCTGTTGCCGTTATTAATATCAAGCAGAATAATTATTTAAAAATGAAATTAACAATAAAAAAAAACTGATTCACGGGGAATCGAACCCGGGTCTACCTCGTGTGGGTCTGGTTTGCTTACTACTCGGCCACCGAGGCATATGCAAATTGTTTATCAATAACGTCAAATGTATTACATAATTTTTGCTTAAAAGGAACTAAAGTTCCTACCGTGTGTCCCGCGACACGTTCTACCTTTTTTATGTAATTTTATGTTTCGTTATTTCTTTTAACAGTGTAGTTTGCAGAAGCTTCAGCCGCCGTTGATACTGAATGTTTGTTTTAGTTATTAGAGTACTCATATCAAGTTCAATCAAATTTCTATGATCCGTATAATATTCACAACATTCTTTGTGAAATTTTTATTGTTATTTTTGAGCAGTGTAGATGACGAAAGCTTTAACAGCCTTTAAGGGGCATCTACCAAATTCGACCTTGCACAATTATGCTTTGTATATTTTTTTGTTTCCCTACGTCCTCAGGTTTAAGTTCACATAACGAAAATTTTATTAGAAATATGAAAGCTCCGCAACATGTACGTAGCCAAGCGGTCCAAGCGGATTTTGGTTCACGTACTACTCTATTAGCTTCGTCAGTACTGAACTGGGAGACCGTCGAGACCGGCGAGCGTTGTATCAACAATGGTACGGCACGCGACTACCGTAGCAGAGAGACAATGCCAGTCATAGAAGGATAGAAAAGCGAGAGATGGATTTTTATCCGATATTCTAGTGGCAGCAACCGAATTTCAATAAGGAATTGTACGGTCATAAGTAATTTGAGGATTCTGAGATTTTTATATAGTATTCATAAAGCTTCAAATTAGACTTCTTATCAATTAGTTTTTCCATTCAATCCATATTTAATTCTTTACAAGGGCTCAAACTTTGCTTAATATGTGTAATTACCTCATGATTCGTATTTTTTTCCAACAAAATTTGGTTAGCATTTCAAAGTTTTTATTCGATAGAACTCTAAGTTCAACATTAATCTACATAATATATTTTTTCTTAATTTTCAATACATCCATTACCTCAAAATTCTTTGCCAAAAATATTTCGATATTTTTTCAAATCGCTGCCGATAGATTCCCCTTAATACAGCAAGTTTGTTCTTTGTTAATCCCTGCAACCTATCCAAAAATCATAAATACCGGACCTTTTGCAAGATCTACAAGACCCTGAATATTCTGTGCCCATCACCATCTTTATCCCAAATCATCGTCACGGGTTTCAGTCAGAAGATTGTGTCTAATATCCTCTATTTTCCTATTTTTATAACACTTTCTGTCTTCAGTACAGCAACTCTCGATCTTTTTTATCATTATACTACATTTTAAGCCTCCCTGGTTTAACTTATATACATTTTTTCGTCTATTTTATAAGTATTCATTCTTACATTCAGATTAAACCGCAAAATGCTACTGATTAATGAAATTATTATTCGAAAGAACAAAGCAAGAGACTGGATATAAGCAAATTGTTGTAAGACCAGAAGACCACATTCCATGTGCATTAGACTGTGACGACGTATCGAGCATGAAACTCTACGGATGCTCGTCAACTCGTCCGACCGTAAATATTTTGATTGTCATTTGTTTTGAAAACTCAATGTGCTAAATTAAGATTAATCTTTCTAATGATGATACTTCCTATGATATTTGTTTAAATAGAGGAAAATATTACTTTTTTTTTAATAATATGATCTCTGAAATGTGTGACATTAATATTTCAAAACAGATCATAGTTTTTAATTCTCATTAATTGTTTTTTTATCATGTCACGAGGAGATTAAACACTCTATACATTAGAAACTTTACCAACAAGATTTTTATGAAAATTGATATACTGGGTGTCCAAGTTTCTCATTGAACAATCCAAATTTAACCGATAAAATACAAACCTCTTAACAGTTCTAAAAAAACAGCCCCAATACAATAAAATTGCTTGTCGTCGGGTTAATTAGTTATAAAATCAAGGTAATTCATGAGATGTTAAAAAGTGCTTTATTATATATGTACAGGGTGTCCCAAATTGGTGTGTTTTGCAGGGTATCTGGTAAACTAGAAGAGAAAAAGAGAAAG
Organism: Galerucella calmariensis; assembly: GCA_910591675.1. Lineage (NCBI taxonomy): Eukaryota > Metazoa > Arthropoda > Insecta > Coleoptera > Chrysomelidae > Galerucella > Galerucella calmariensis. Next base: position 551,294 of record CAJUYG010000020.1, on the reverse strand, counting down.
AGAAAAATTGAACACTCAGTAACGAAATGAAACATTTTATTATAGGGATACTGATGTGTGACAATTTTATTTATCAAAATCATAGTTAATAAAAAATAAAACCAGATTAAAAAGATAAAAACAATAAACTTATGAAACAACAAGAAACATTGTAACAACTAATCTAAGTACCTATAACTAATTTTATTTGAATGTAAAAATTACTCAAAATGCTCTACGTTTTCATCGATTAAAAAGTTTTTTGTTTAAATAATCTCCAACCAATTCAGCATTACCAAAAATAAAATCAGTGAACTAAAAACAAAGTAGGTTGTACTTAAATAGCTGATTATTGGTTGGAGATTATTTGAACGAAAAACTTTTCAATCGATAAAAACGGAGAGCATTTTGAACATTTACGTTATGATTTATAATTTGAACAGTTGTTAATCGATACACATTTCAATACACAAAATCACAAAACTGAGTATACATATTTCAAAAACTTAAATATTCATACACAAAAAAAACTATCAAGAAACGCGTTTTATTAACAACATTTCCAATATAAGCGAAAAAAACGCGCTATCCCAATAAAAACCGTTCCTGGAACGTGCACTTCACTGGATCCATTTCTAGTAGACTATCATATCGTTGGAATGTCATAAAATGAAATATTTCATTTCACATTTTGCCACAGATATGATCTACTATGAATGGACCTTAATAAAAATTTGATAACAAAATTTTGCAGTCTTAAACTTCAAAATAATTTTTGATTGTCTAGTTGTCAAATTTTTTCTGTTGTGTCAGTTAGGGATAAAAATTAATTTCTACTTATTTTTTCTTGACAACGTTGAAATAAAGAATTTAAAAATATTGTGGTTTAATTTCCTAAGAAATAAAAAAAAAAAAAAAAAAAAAAAAAGAATGAAAATACAGGGAACTTTGTGAGAGATTATGTGTAAGAAATCTGCAAGATCTAAAGTAGAAAAACTACCAAACTTTAATGAATGTAGCTTTTGTCGATAGTCAGTTTGGAGAGGAATGTTGATTCGTTCATTGAACTTGTTTTTTATGTTATTGTAATGCTTCTAATGATTATACCATAATCGTATGGTATCAGTTTTTATCGCACAAAAACTATACATTAATACTAACATAATATTAGAGAGAAAAAAAATACTGTTGTACACATTCTTTATAAAATAATAAGCTTGTTTTAACAACTAGATTCGTGATGTTATTGAAACAGTGTTTGTAGAGTTTGTACTCTAATTATTTTCAAATTACACTCCCGTGAGAGAAATTCAGCGTAATTTAATATACCAATTAAAGAATTCCATTGTAAATTATTGCTTACCTTTCAATGTTCACGTATATATCTATGAATACATTAGGATTCATCATATTATATGATGTTGAAGAATGCTAATAAGAATGATTATGTTGTGGAATGGATTGTTTATTATATACAGAGTGACAAATTTTTTTTTTTTGGTTTATTGTTGGGAAATTAAACCACAATATTCTTTGTATTTTTATTCAAGCGTTTCAAGATTATGGCTGGTAAAAATAATCCAATGAATAATTAATTAAATAATTAAAAATTCAGTTTAGGCTCAGATTTAAACGAGGATGTCTGAAACTTTGGCATTAGATAGATAAAAAGATTTTATTAGTGGTCCTCTAAACTCTAGATTACATTCTCCAGCCTGAATCTTTTATAAAAGTCTATTAGCATGGAGACTGAACCTTTCATATAGCTCTCTGCCAATGCCTTTTCTTTCTGTACATTTTGGCGAGTGCTCTAATATGAACTGTTTCGCTTGCCTCTGTCCTGGTGTGTTCTTCCACCATTTCAGATATTTGTGGGCGACCCACTTCTTTGTTCCCATTCTTGTTATGGTTTTTGCAACGCCGCAGAAGGGTTCTGGCCCAACGAATGGCATTGATAAGCCTTGTTTGGCCATTTCATCCGCTTTTTCGTTGCCCTTATGACCCTCGTGCCCCGGTACCCAGGCTACCGTAACATTGCTACGCTCACCCAGTGTGTTTAGGACCCGCACACAATCCCATACTAGCTTAAAATTGACCTCTACGGAGTTGAGTGCCTTTAGCGCTGCTTGGCTGTCTTTGAAGATGGCAATTGTACGATATGTTCTCTTCTGCCTTCTCCTTCTGCCTTCTCCACACAGTGGTGAATTGCCTTCATTTCCGCTGGAAAATTGTGACATTTCTTGATAGGCTTACTGGGAAGGCTTATTAAATAGTTAAGGGTTTATTAAATAAATTGTCTCATCCCCTTGTTATATTTATCAGATTCTGGTACCCATTAACGAATCTTGGAACCATTTTCTATTTTATTTTAGCTGCAATTAAAATTTTATTGTAAATATTTCTTATAGAACATACCATCTATCAATTATTATTGTCAAGTAAATAATGTACGTCTCATAATACTTGTACCATAGATAAAAAATGACTTATACCATGAACGTATCTCGCTTATTTTTAATTATGTGTCTATTTTTGACAGCTTCATTTTTAAAATTAAATTAAAAAATAAGAAAGTAGAGATGTAATCTCAACGAAATATTATTTTTACTGTTATTCGTTTAACTAACTAATAGAATTATTTAAAAATATGTGATAAACGAGTATACTATCAAACTGTATGGAATGGTATAACTGTTATGTTTAATATTTGTATTGTTAACCTCTATGGATACATAATTTAATCTTGAAATATTTCATTTAAACGATAGAAAAGAATTTTTAAAAGGAATTCTACTATTGTAAAAGTTGCCGCCGAACGGATAGGACATGGTTTGACACAATTTTCTAGACAACGATCACGGCATATTAAAACGTTAGTTTGATTGAAAAAGTGTGAACCTTGAATGGTATTGTGTATTGTTACGATTCTAAGCATGTAGAGAGCGATTTAAATGTTAGTGTTGAAATAGTTACAGGTTAAATTAAAAAAAAAACGTAATACGAACAAGAGAGAATTTGCACACTTTTCAGAAAATTACCGGATTTGATAAAATTTTAGTAGAAAAGTAGAAAAGTCTCATGTGCCAAAAGCGATACCACGACTGATATTTAAGTTACTGTGTGGACCCTTACTTTGTAGAATCTATTTCTTTTTCAAATGAAAACTTTTAGAATTAGATATTTCTCTCTGCCAACAGTCATCCTTCCTTCCCATATACAGTGTGGAAACCACTTATAGAATAAAATTCTTTATGTCATTATTTTGGAATATTAAAAAAATGCCGAGACACGTCAACTTTTGAATTGAGTTGTGCGTTATGTGAACATAAATGTAAATGTACAGGGTGATTCAAGCAAGTATGCCATAGTCGGTGTTGTTTTTTTAATGAAACACCCTGTATATTTGCATATTTTTGAAATTCTCTTAGTGAACCGATTCTAACAAACTAAATAATGTATGGTCAATTATGAATTATACAGGGTGAACTTTTGAAATTAATAATTTATTACACTTGAAATATTGGTACTTTCTTAAATTAGCTGAAAATATGGATTTATCAAAAATCTAAACTAACGAATTATTAGACGTATTTATATATTAAACAAAACCTGCTACGTCCAATAATTAGACAAAATCGGTAAATAATGTGGATTGTTTTCTATTCTGTCAGTTGTTGATGTGTTAACAGTTTATACTGAAAAAGTAAAATCTTTGTCAAACACTCTTTCCTTGTCGACATAACAATGAAATATTTAACTGAGACTCACCGAATTGAGATTTTAATGATGATCGGGTACGGGGATAACTGCAGAAGTCAAGTTGAAGTGGCAAACTTATTTAATCACAGGTATCCCGAATTGCCTAATATTTCACAAAGAACTGTGTCTAAAATTAATGCACAATTCAGAAAACTTGGACATGTCAAACCATTGAAAAGAAAAGCACACTTCGTTGAAGATGATGTGAAAGTGGATTTTTTTAAGTGTCGAAGAGAATCCAACTTCAAGTACAAGTCAAATTGCCCGTGAAAATAATGTTAGTCATACAACTGTTCTAAGATGTCTTCATAAAGAAAAACTTCATCTCTGCAAATTAACTTTTGTGCAGGAGTTAACAGAAGAAGATCCAGATCGTAGAATGGATTTCTGCGAAAGATTGATGAATAAGCTGAACAGAAATGAGATAGCTCCTGGTACCATTCTTTTTTCTGACGAATCAACATTCACATTGAATGGAGAGGTAAACCGACAGAACTGTAGATATTGGTCTTCTGTTAACTCCTGCACAAAAGTTAATTTGTAGGGATGAAGTTTTTCTTTATGGGGACATCTTATAGCAGTTGTACACCGACGATGGCATACTTGCGTGAATCACCCTGTACATTTAAATTTATGTTTACATAACGCACAACTCAATTCTAAAGTTGACGTGTCGCGGCATTTTTTATAATTTTCTGAAATGATGACACAAAGAATTTTATTCCATAAGTGGTGTCCACACTGTATATAATTTCGATATCAATTCTTGTAGAAAATTCAAATTTCGGGTGTAGTATTATATTTTACACTATTTATTATTGGTTAAATCCACGTTTATTCTGTATTTTCATTACTAGTTCTGGTAATCCAAAAGATTAACTGCAACCTTTGGACGCGCCTTGTAATTCAGATAAGTCTCTTTCCTCCATAACGAAAAGAACCGGGATTCTTACTTCATTAAAACAATTTTCAATGATCAGTTAATATTTTTTCTCTTTATTATTTCAACGTTACGATTACACAATGTATTAAAACATATGTTAACATTTATATCTTCTAAATGAAAATAACATTCCGAAGCTATTATTACTTAACGTATTCTCGTATGAATGTTGCTTGAAGGCAAATGAAATAAACAATGGTGGATAATCTGTAATTTTCATACTGCAATTATTTATCAGAAATTACGTATGAACCACACCCCGTCGTCTTGTTTCACATATATTTGTAAATCCTAATCATTTTGCGAGGGAATTAGAGTATGGACGGTTATATAAATGCTATTTTACGGTAAATGTATTTAAATATATGAAACTGTTGATTTTTACTTACTTGAATGCCTTAAGCCTTGTCTACCCTTTCAGGTGAAAGGCATTTGCGGAGTTGAGTTATTGACTTGTCCTCTCTTGCATAGCTCTTATTATTTTTATTTCATTTTGTGATGTTTCTTGATCACACACTCCCACTTTTTCTCTCTTTATTTAATACTCGAAGAAAATCTTTCTATATCTTATAGCGTAGTTGTCGGAATCTGGACCTGTTGGTCATTCGCACAAGTTTTGGGCAAAATATATGTTTATATCTTCTGTTTTTGTACCATGGATGGAATGAATAGTAGGTTCCCTCCAAGCTTCTTCCAGTACAATGTCCATCTCTCGCGATCTCTTTGCTATTTAATTACTATTTATTAAAAATAAAATGCCGCCAATGTGTTGTGTGGACGTTTGTATAGGAGTGAAGATGGGGGACAAATATATTTTTTCAGATTTCCATTTGGTGGGCTCAATGTACTATGCGTGAATTTTGTTAACGGTTTCAAACAAAGTACGTTTTTATCGGCCCTCGTACGACACAATCTATAAGTCAACGAGCGACCCCTGTATATACGGTGCACGTGTTTTTCAGCGCCGACGACGAGCCAAACTTGAATTAATTGCGTAGAGGTAACCCAAAGTTCCACTAATACTTTTATAAACAAAATTTCCTTTATCCACCCACATTATATCATCAACATTGCGAAGTAGGACAATAATTTGTATATTATCTAACGATACCCACTTTCGGTAGTGAAATCTCATAACTTTGTATTGACATGAAAATATTTCTTTGAATCTGGTTGTTTATTTACCCATGAATATAATTTGCATAATTGTTGTGGTATTAACCTTCGCACCCAAGGTTCAGGTAAACTATTTTCAACAATTAAAATTCCAGAGAACCATTAAATTGGAAGCGCAATTATATGAGCCAATAATAGTGGCAGATGCTATTTGTTTAAACAATTCATAGAACGGGCAATTGCTCATTAAATTAGGTGTGCATTGAGAAATAAAAATAACATTAATTATACATTTAAATTCCTTCGAAATACAAGTTGTTCAGAAACTATCGTGCCAAACGCAAACTAAGATACTAAATATGATTTTATTTCCAACATAATTTACCTATTTTCAAAAGATACTGTTAAGGGAACTCTAGACCTCTTTGAAGATGAATCTGAATTAATTAATTAATGTTTTTCTTTTTGAAGTATATTTTGAAGAGATTATCGAATTCCTTCCAGAGATTAGTTACTGTAAAAGAGAAGATCT
>CAJUYG010000020.1:521011-539965 GCA_910591675.1 Galerucella calmariensis | reverse complement strand
TTATAAAGAATTAAAGATCCTTATGCTCTCTGATAGTCAGGCAGCACTAAAATATTCAGCATGCCACTAGATCAGACCTAGACTGGTCTTTAACCCTGGCTTATGTTATGATTTACGTTTATCTAATTTGGTCATTCATTCTCAACAATCGTACTAGTAAAGTCATGGCCATAGTTAAAGTTGTAACATGAACCATGAATAATAAAATGCCTATAAGTTTACGACGTATCAGTAATAAAAACAGCATACTTATCTAAAAATAAACACATATGTCATTTTTTAAATATCATAGCACAAGTAATAAACAATTAAAAGTATCTCATAGCGAACAATAAACGACGTTTATAAATATTTTCCTGGAAATTAAAAATACCACTCTGAGTCTCTTATGAAGTTGAAGCTTTCGTAATTATTGTCCGTTTCTTTTTTGAGTCATCTTCCGTTTTGTTGGCATTCTTTATTGCTGACAATTTGTTGATGACTAACGAATTAATAACAGATTTGAAGCTGTAAACGGGTTTGTTGAAATAATTATGCGGTTAGAAAATAAACCTTTAAAATTATGCCAATAATTTTGGTAACGACCATTTTTAGGTCATTATCATTAATTTTATGATTTGATTTTATGAAAAATAGCTGACTAAAAATTTGTTTTAATAACGCCGGCGCCAGACATTCGAAAGTAGGCAGATATAGAAAAAGGTATGTTCCATTGTTCCAGAGTAGCTCAGAACTACTTAAAAGGTATTGAGACCACAGAGAAATAAAAAAGAGAGTTGTTAAACATGTAGTAGTCTGTGGCGTACAGTTATCACTAGCGCCTACATTGGCTACAATGTGCACTATTGCTGCAGACGCGGGATTTTTGAATTTCTAACTTTATAAATACGTCTACAATTGTACAAAGATACGGAAAGATAATACGGAAATGAAAGTAAAAACTTGGCCACTAAAAACAGTAGAAAAAGGAAATATTATGACAAATGATTCATCTTTTTTTTTGAATAAACCATATTCAAATAACCACAGAATATCTACTGTGAATAATTATTTATTAACGACAAAATGGTGACATATAACTTCAGAATTTTATTATTAAAGGACATGATGTTTACGATTAATTATATTTTATTTTGAACTTTATTTCTATAGAACAAAAATCACTAGGAATGCAGAGACGTCTATTTCTTCGAAACTACACATTCACTAACATATATATCGGAGAAAACGATTACGGCTGCTTATTTCCATGTAAATATATTATTTTGAATATTTCATTTCACTTTTCTAATAATCGTAGGTTTTGTAATATGCAGTTGTAGGTGTGGTATACATCTCATGATTATTTATTCTTATAAAAGGCGATTCCAATTTTATCGGTCTTGTTTATTAAACTTCTTCTTGGTGGCACTAGAGTTGCATGGGGACCGAAGATTCTACAAGCAACGGCCAACCAAAAATTATATCAAATACAGCAAATGGCTTGTTCGAACATCACAATGGAACTAATTACTGGTCTGACCCCTCTGGACCTGTACGTCAAGGAGGTTGCGTTAATGGCCATGGTACGATTGCGCACGGCTGGTGTAAACCCCGAAGTTGAGGTGAAGCCTATGGCAGGAAGCACTTACTGCCCTACCTCTGCTGCAGGCAGCCAATGATGCATTTGAACCCAGGTTTTTGTTTAACAAACCCTACAAAATACAAATAAAACAGAATACAGAGCCAGATGGTGCAAATGCAATATGCATATATACAGATGGTTCAAAAATGAAAGAAGGCTCAGGATGTGGAGTTTACTCGAGAGCTCTAAGCTTAAAGATTAAGTGGGGAATGGGAAACAATACCAGCGTGGTTCAAACAGAACTGGCTGGTATCTCAATTGCCACAAAAGAACTAACCAGAAGAGGAATTTCTGTCAAAAACATAACAATCTGCACTGATAGTAGACAAGCCCTATTAGCCTTGAACAGACAACGTGTTATATCGAGGCTAGTACTAGAGTGCCACCAAGACTTAGCTATCGCCTCGGCAGATAACAATATTATCCTGAGGTGGGTTAGAGGACACGACAGGAGTAAAGGAAATCGCATTGCCGATTCTTTAGCCAGGGAAGCCGTTGGACTAAAAATTTTAGGACCCAGTGACACCTACGGCCTAACAACTTCGACAATTGCGGAACTAGCCAAACGTTACACCCATGCTCCATCCCTTAAGAGATGGGATGGAATCAAAGGATGCAGTCTTGCCAGGATCACCCTGGGCGACCCTGGGGAGCTGGCGCCGAAGAAATATTTGACGATGACCAGGAAAAACCATCGTTTAACAGTATGATTTTTGACTGGCCACTGTCAACCAAGGAAACACCTCCATACTATGGCGCTAGTGGACACACCTATATATGCAGGATGTGTGAACAGGAAGATGAAACTGTCAGGCATGTCTTATGCGAGTGTCCGGAGTTATCGTCAATAAGAGAGTGTGTGTTCGGTGAGTCTTGGCCTACACCTGCCGATATAAAGGAGATGTCTTCTAGTGACCTGTCCACCTTCCTTAGAAGGACTTGAAGGACGATGACCTAGGGGGACAACTCCTCGGGATGATGTACAATGGGTCACATGTGGCCTAAGTGCTGTGAGCCGACACTCACCCTTCCTACTCTACAGATACAGATCCTGATGTGGGAAATCAGAAGTTACAAGTGGTATTTGATCTACTAAATGTCCACATGAGGCCATAATGTGATGTGATATGAAAAATGTATGACTCAAATGACTGGATAAAGTGAGCGAAAAGGCAAGGCATGAGGCTCATGAGCGAGTGAGATAGGTATGATAGGTATTCTTTGTCAACTTGTAAATACATTGATGATGAATTTACCTTTGTTATTATAAGTGAGAAAAAACTTCTCCATTTCTCACGAATAAAATCGTGATTTTTCTATTATGAAGCCGATGAGAGCGAAGGTAATTCTTATTTACTGATAAATATCACATGACCAGGTAGTAATCTCCCTGTAAGTACGTATAAATACATACATAGTTTTTGCAGTACCTTAGATAATGATTTATCATGGGTATACTGCACTAATAACTTGACTTCGTTCGAATAGCTTCGAGCTGTAAATAGCAGAAGACCTAACCACAAATAATGATAATCATAGTTGAGTATATTATCGCATTCGTAGGTTGTAATAGAGATCAACAGGTCTATATTATCGAGGAATTTTGCATCATTTTATGATTGATATATGATAGAAAAACATAGGAAATACAAATTGTGTATACTGAGAAAATTAGCTTTAAAGTTGGATCTATAGCTCATCTCTTAAACGTAAAATTAGCTTCTACATTACAGTTATTATAATATCTTCATTATATTTCTATTATTTCACAAGAATGTATAACTTAAGACGAAAAAATGGCGACATGAATGAAGTCTCTACGAAAATTTTCCTAAGGAGAAATTTAATTTGAAAAATATTTTTTTGGGCCGAGAAACTTGATTATCTCGGAAGTCTCTTGATATTTTTATCTGGAAAAATTTGTGGATTTTTCGGACATAAAAAGGTATACTTTCACCAAGTTTTGTCAAAATAAAATTTTTATTGTGTGAATAAAAAATAAAAAACGATAAAAGCGGTTATTCGCATTTATCTCGGAGATTTTGAGGTTATATGAAAAAATTATTTATACAAAAGTTGTAGAACTTTTTATGATCTACAACTTTTTCATTCTATACTTTTCTATCCGACGTGAACTTTCGCCGGAAATCGCAATAGTCCAAAATTCCACCCCTTTTCACCCCCCAAATATATCTGGAAACACCCCTGCTCACGCATTTATTTTTTTTACGTTTATTATACGCCTCTTCGCCATTTCCAAATATTCCAATCCTGTTTTATTTTTTTTTTTCGCTTCAAAGTAAGCTAATTCTACTAGTCTAATTGCCTTGTTTCTAAAAATGAATTGAATCTCTAAATAAAAATTGGTTAAATATTTCAGTAGGAAAATAAGCAGAGACCAAAAATAGAATTTCTTGAAGAACACGTTTTTCTGCATAAATAAAAAATATTAACATTACATAATTAGAAAGATAACAGCTCTCATAGGAATTTGTATAAATTCACCAAAAATGTCACATATCTATTATTTATTATGTAACTCGGAGACTGTTAAATTCAATGGATATCTTAATTCCCAAATATTTTTCCATCTCTTGTTGATTTTAATAGTATTGTAACGTTTTATGACCATTAAAATTCTTAAGCAGATGAAATTTCAAAATGATCGATTCAGTCTCTGACCTCAAGTTATAATATATCATGTTATTTACATATCAGGAAATATAATACTCACTTAACATACTTTTTTATGTAAGGTACATGAAGAAACATTTTTGGTATCTTATAAGTTTCCTGTTGAAGTAATTTTGTATTTCGAGAAACCATATTTAGATATCAAGAATACAAATGTTTCTTAAGAACGTCACTCTTCTTTTAAACGTCTTTATTCTTAGAGTAGGGTGTTAAACCGATTTTCAGTTTTTTGGTATCTCATTAAAATATATTATTACTTCCTTGCAAAAATTTTTAAACCGAATATTTCAGGAGAACACTGGAAATTAAGAATCCCTAAATATTTGCAACTTTCACTACAGATACGTCACAAATCTAAAGATGAAGTTAGCCACTTCCTGATTATATGTTTTATGAACCAGTTACAAAAAGGCCATTCGAATTTGAAGCTTGAAGAACTGTCAAAGGCTATAATAATATATAAGTGTTTTATTTGTTTTTGTCTAGAGTTTATTCGAGTTTGGCGTATCAATATTATAAAGAAATAAAAGCAAGGTAACAACACACGAGTACATAAACTCTAACCTCATGAAATAGTGGTTTCTCGGCTTCTCTACTTTACTTTTAAGAAAATAATGACAGCCAAAAGGTACGAGATTAGATTAGATTCTAGTATGTATTTGATGTACAAAAAAAATAAACTAGAATTTCGTAGGTCTTTTTGTTTAAAAAAAAGGTAGAACGTGTCGCGGGACACACGGTAAGAACTTTAGTTCCTTTTAAGCAATAATCCAATTTTTCGAATCAAGAAATAAATACACATATTAATAAAAGAATTTTTTTTACTCTGGATGAAACTTCATTTAATAGAAATATACAGTAGTATTAATTATAAAAATCTTATCATTAAGTTGATTGGCACAAAGTACATATTAAGTATTCTTTAAACTGTAATTAATAATACAATGTATGCTGACAATCAACATTTTGCGTCAAGATTGAGGAGAGAGCGCGAGAGCCCACGCGCTCAAGGCACATAACGTAAGAACGTAACGTAACGGTCATATATTTTGCGTCGCGACCTCCCTCGCTCCAAGTAACGTAACGGTCAGACCAACCTAACATAAAGAACTAAAGTTCTAAAAATTGGAAAACAAAAATTGCAGATTAGCAAAAGCATAACAAATTTGAGCAGAAGTACCTCAAGGAAGCAGTCTTGGACCTGTGATTGACGTCTTTTATACTAGAATCAAATAAACTTTCCTTTGTAGTTTGACTCCGAATTTTTGATAAAATATGTCAAAACATGAAATAACCTTGAATAATCATATTGTGATTACTGTAAGAAAAACCTGGTAACCGTGAAAGCAGCCAATGAATACATTAAACTCGTTATTTAATTTTTCTTTATCGATTATGAGCTATTAATGAACTAGATTATTTTACAACTTCTACAGTTGGCAAATGAGAGACAAGTCTCTGAACCAGTTTTGCAAATATCTCGAATATCCGGTGCAATCATGATACATTTCTCACCATTTAAGAGTAATGTTTCCTATTTTGAAAATGAGACTAATTCATTAGAGAAATGTCGACATTCGTAAGAACTGAAACTTGTTTCTCATCACTTTCGATAGAAACATTTTTGTAGAATACCACTTTTTGCAGATTTATACAACAATAAAAAAAAGGTTCTGGTGTGTTGTTTTAATTAACTTTGATCTGATTGGTATACAGGGTTTAGTTTTATTTGAAAATATCAAAACGTAAATAGAAATTTATACATAATTTCAAATAAAGTAGCTTCTTGATTTATTTCAATCGCTTGGATTCGCTACAACAAAATTTCTAGTTTGTTTATGCATTGCATTCCAACTTTGACACAGTAATTGTCAAAATTATGGGAATTAGGCAATCCAGATCACGTGACCTAATAATGCCGTGCAGGGACCCTATTCTCAAACCGTGACATATTTTGTCGCATGCGAGAAACCCTCTTTGTCGAATAAAATCTGAATATTCATATTCTCAAATGTCGCCTTCGCAAATTTTTGATAGACAAATTGTAGAATGGTCAAAGGCAGTCGACAATTTATGTCGAATGCGAGAATTTCATTACTTGCGAAATTTATAGGTTAACGTTATACATGTCAAAAGTGGAAACACTCAAAACATTGTTTAATACTTTTGTTAGGTTCTGTTTCAGAAATTTTTGTAGAGAGAAAATGGCAGCTTTATTAATTGCTATTGAAAATTTAGAAAATCAAGAAATGTATCAGCGGCCTCGAGAGAGACGAGGAATATATAGAAGCGCTTTTACATTTTTATCTGACAGAAAGTTTATTAAAACGTTCATATTAACTAAAGAATTAGCTTTTAGGTGAACTCGTTGGTGAATTTTCAGTTAATCAGGCGTGGATCGTTTGTTACCAGTTCTAAAAATTCTTTCTGCGCCTTACTGCAATTCTGCAGTTTTTTTACCTTCCGCATTCATGTTTAAAAATAAGAAACGAGAAACACTAAAAATATACGTCAACACAAAACCGTTAATCAAACTCTTCTTTTTGATAATTGTTCGACTTCATTTGCGAATACCAGACACGCTTCCATAAACTTACAGCATTGCCACATGTACATATGCGACAAAATGTCGAACGGTGACATAAATGTCGAAGGTAGTTCGAGAATACGATCTCAAATTTTCGTTCGACATTTTTGTTCGACAAATGTCGATTGCGATATTTTTGATCGAGATTCGAGAATACGGGCCCTGGGCAAACAATTTAGACAGATAGGTTAGTTTTGTATTGTCCATTCAGTCATAAACAGTGCTCAAGACTTTTTAGCCGAATTTAATAGTATATTTTGCTTCAATTTAGTATATTTTATTAGTGTTTAGTATATTGTTCATTTGATTCGAATTTTTTACTTAGAATATATCACTTTTCTTAGTTTTTATGAATGTTGTTATTGAACAAAACTGAACAAAATGCCTGCTACATACAGCCTGATATTTGATTTTTGATTCTCTTAAATCATCTCTATTGATTGCTGCTAACCACATTTCTCTACGCTTCTTACTTAATTCATTCTTGTGCACCAAAAATGTGTTCTTTAAAACAGCTGGGACCTTAAAAAAGCTTACTTGGTCTCGGTTTGAACGGCTCCCACAACCGACTACAATACAAGTTGTTGGGCATTTTTAAGTAGGTGTTTCACTCCTGAAATCCGTAAGCATCAAAGTTTAATATTGCAGGTGATATCTTCCAATTCAAGCAAGTGAAATTTTAATGCCAGCAATTTCATAAAAGTCTCACTTATAATATTGTATATGTTTTAGTCAGTGAGTATTTGAAAGGGTTGTGATTAAGATGAGAAAATCTCTACGATGCTAGGCATGCAATTTTCCGAAAAATCGACGAGTTTTTTTTACCAAATTTCACTAATTAGCATTAATAAATTGAAAAATCAAATTATATAACGTAGCGTACTTCAAAGATTATGGCGTAATCTTTAAATTTTATTGGAAACTTTTTCTTGTAACTGCATTTTCTACAAAGATACATACGATTTTCCACGTGAACCTTTATATTTTTGACCCCACTTTATTTTCATTATTGTTTCTATAACAGACTCTATTTTTAATCTAATTTGTTGAAATTTTTGTTGTTAATATTTTATTATTATTGTTGTTGTTGTTATTACGCGGCAGCGCGTATAAGCCGCTCTCTCACCTGCTTTTTCACCTTTATTTGTGCTCCCTTCTCTTTCTTACCTGCGCCATAGGTGTGTTCTTTTGTATCGCGATCACTTCTAAATAGGTTCATCATGAAGTTCACAAACTTTTAGATAATATCATAAACACTATAAAAAGTTGCAGAAGGTTTGCTGAAAGACGTCTGATTTAAGTATTTATTGTAAATAATTGTCTATTATTTAAAAAATCCGATATTTACAGAAAAACTGTATAGTAGAATCGACAGTAGATACTTCAAAGTGTTTAGTGGTAGAGTTTCATTGAATGAAGTCTAAAAAAAATAAGTAAAATTAAGTATGAAAAAAAAGCAGATTTTTAAGAAGCATTTGTTTAAAATTCGAAATATTGATGGCTCTGCTTTTATAACGATAATGTTTTATGCCCATTTGCAATGCTACATCTAGAAGGAATTATCGCTGGGATAAGTATTAATTAAATAGGAATTATAATTGTTTTTTGACTTTTTAGCTCTAGTTTTTTATAATTAACTGATTTTATAGTTGGAAAATGTACTTTTTCAAATTTGAAAGTACGGTATCCGCCAAAATAAACAGTACCGAAACAGAGAGTGCTGTGGAGTTGTTTATGTAATATGGATTTGTCATATTTGACTTAATTGTCATTAGTTGATATATTAATAGTACGCTGCAGTTAAATTTGATTTAAAAATGTTTCTAACAACGGAAGAAAAAGTTTTTTTGGTAGAGCATTATTTTTGTACATACGGAAAAGGTCGTAATGATAATCAGAATCCACTTACTGTCAACCAAGAGCGTTATAGAGAGAAAATTATTATACCTTTTGTGAGAGATCTAAATAACTTTTGCCGTGCACGAAATCTACAGTTTCGCACATAATGGTTCCAACAAGATGGTGCAACGAGCCATACAGCTGTGCGCACCTTAGACTTACTCCGTCAGCATTTCGATAATAGAATAATTTCTCCGGGAACAGACTTCGAATATCCTTCTCATTCACCTGATCTGACGCCACCTGACGCATACATTTGGGGCATAATGAAGGACAAAATATTTCACTCGGAAAATCCGCCGGCGAATACTGTCGAACTACGGGAAAGAATACAAAATATTTTTCGGCAGTTACATCAACCACTTTTTATAAATATGTTTATTGACTTACAAAATCGATATGAAGCTTGATTGCGCCGAAATGGTGAACATTTTGAACACTTACATTACAGAAATTAAAAATTAATTTTTATTTTTATTTTCGGTACTGTTTATTTTGGCGGATACTGTATTTCTATCTAAAAGCTGAGATTTTTCTCTACATTTTACATGTGTTTATTTATTTTTTCAGAATGTTATAAGCCCAAAATTATTAACTGCAAAATCGAGCGGTTAATAAATTTGACTCCCGGGCCGTTCGCGCGTAACTACGAATTGACTAGCACTGACATTAATTTTATCTCGTAAACTTTTCAATTTACAGAAAAACTTTTTAGATAAAATTTGTGGATAAATGTATCAGAAACAATTTTTTATTCAAACATTTTTCTGTATTTTCATTATTTAAACAATTAGAGTGAAAAAACAACAACAACAAAAATTACTCGACGTTTTTCTCATGTTTTCTCATGTTTTTCTCATGTTGAACACAACCCTTTTAAATACTTAATTTTGAATTTTCAAATTTTTTGTATTTTTTGTGAGGTTTTATGTGTACTTTGACTAGGCTATATATGAAAGCTAACCAATGTTTATGAAACCATATCTATTAAGAAATTTCAGTGAAAAGAAAATATCTCGAAACTGACTAATTGGGTAAAATTGTCACATTTTCATTGTACCCGTCCATATTAAAATTTAATTTAAGGACCGTCCTTAATTTATTTTAACAAATCTAAGTAGGAATTGTTGAAATTCCTTTACAAATAGAATTTCGTTGCATATTAGAGCTGTGTTGACATATTCCACATTACATAAATTCTCAACCCATATTTGTTGTAAATTACAGCTCCATAAAATTATTCCGTATAAATTTTATAGCAATGAATACTATTTCTTACGTAGGTATATTAATTACAAAAACGACGTCGACCTTATTAAGAATTCAAAACGGTTTTGAACTTTATGTATCTAGATGTACCTAGATATCCTAAATTACTTTTATTGAATCTTACAATACTGCTAAATTAGATAGGATAGGATTAGATCTATTACTGTTATTTATATAGCTATAACCTCAAAAATATTTTTATTTACAAACTACATATTTTCTCGTGAGAATAACATCGCCATTTTATAATGCGCATTCGTCAAACGAATTTATTATTTTTGTCTTTGATTGTGATCACAATAAAGATTCTCTTGTTTTTCTCTTGACAAGTAGTAGCCAGCAATAGACAATAATTGATGTTTATTAAAATGCAAATTATTATTTAACTTTCACACGCCTTTTTTAAACACTTGTTCATGAAAAGATTGAATAACTCACAGTGACTTCTACTCACCTAAAAGAATTAGCCAATAAATGTTGGGTCAAATAATGTAGACGTTAAAATTTTATATACGACAAGGAAAATATGAGAAAAACTACTTGAAAGAGAGAGAAGAATAATTGTGTGCAGTCAGCGAAGGGCGTCCTTCTACCAAAAACGTCCAGTACAGATTAATTTGTACAAATGATATTTTTGTCTCGTTATCATCAACTTTTTTTGAGCTTATGCACTATTAGGTGAAACTAAACACTTTCATCCGGCAACATTGTCCTTTACAGAGTGAATTCACATTTAAACTATTATTCCTTTATCTTTTCGCTACAAACGTTGATCACGCTGGTAGCGCATGGCATTATATTTGTAAATAAAACATTTACAATCCCTTCAATAACACACTTAACCTGCGAAAAAGTGCAAATTATTTTGGAGGTCATTCTACTGATGCAAAAGTTAATTTGTTTATTGTGGCATTTGAAAATCGCCCAATTCCTGTGAATAGAACCTACTCCAACGCTGACTGCCCACAATTATTCTTCCCTCTCTTTCAAGTAGTTTTTCTCATATTTTCCTTGTCGTACTTGTGTGAATCGTATGTCGCTATACGACCTGTATAGTTGGGTCTAAACTGCGTAGGTTCGTTAGTTTCATGAGTTTTGGGAAGCAAGTGGCTCGAGCCTAGTGTCAGAAATGGTTGTGTATCTTCTGGATGTTGCAGAATTTGTGAAAATAATGCTGCCACTGCTTCATGTAGACTGTAAAACTTCTTATACCAGTAGTTTTGGACATGGTCCACTCCTGGTGTCTTCCAATTACTGCTCTTTATAGCTTCGGTTATCTCGCCTGTTGTCAAGTTAACGAAAGGCATTCGAGCAATATTGTTTTCTGTACCGCTTGGTTGCCTGTAAAACAACTTGTGATTGACATAACGTTTGGATTTTGCCTTTAAATTTTGCCTGAGTAAGTCCATATATTCACTGGTCACCCGTATAAGTTTTGATTTTTCGATAAATCTTTCTCACTCTGTTTGTTAAGCGCCTAGACGGTTTTAGGTTGTTTTTAAACTTTGTTAACTGCCCTAATTCCTTTATGATGTCATCAATGGACCTTTCCAGCCGGCGCTGCCACCAAGGCTTGAGCAGTTTGTTGTCTTTACCACGATTATTCTTAGGACATAATAGATGAGAGTGAGAAGGTGTTCTAGTGCTTCGCAGTCTTTAGCATGGTTGTACAATAGGAAGTTCACACCTGCTAGTAAGCTGTTAGTTCTCTTATTGGTTCGCAGCTTGGGTAGTATTGACAGTTTTAGAAGGCAGTGCGAAGATTGTACAAGTTAGAAAGAGACCTATAAATAATCATAGCTTAATTAATTATAATTATCTATTTTGTTACAATAAAACATAAAAAAGAAAAAATAAATAAAATTGTAATTAAACTAATAAATATCATTGAGTTGACATTGCTTCTGATATTATTAAATGCGTGTCTGGGTCATATGCTGAATGTACGCTCTACGTTAAAGCAAAAACGCAATTTTAAATGAAAGATACCCCTTGGCCATTGAATTAAACATATTCCATTGAATCGGTATGCCTATAACAGCATTTCATTGATCAGTTTGGTTCACCATTGTCTCAAAAATGGCAAAAAGAGACTGAAACAAAAGAAAACAAGTTTGCAAACAACTATGGCATCAACATCCCACGTTAAGACGCTTGCCAAGCTGCTGCCATATACGGATACCGGTTGGCTATAACTTGAAGAAAGCTGATAAAAATTAAATTTGCCTTCCAAATGAAATTTCTAATTTTAATTTCAGTGGACCGACCGCTATAAATACCAGTCGGCATGAAAAAATATAACTAGATAGTCTGTAGTCTGACATTTCTGGAAAATTAGACAAATATAAACAATCAATAAAAATATGTTCAACTTTAAGTAGGAAAATGTTCCTAAATTACAACTAGCAAATATTGGTTTACTTTTCGTTTGAATTCATCAATTGTTTAATATTTTTTTTATTCTTCTGGCAATGTATTAAATTGCTGTGACCCTTTAAAAAAGATTGAACTTTGAGCATGACATTTCTAAGCCTTGTATTATGGGTGCGTCACGAAATTAAGCAACAGGAAGGAATGGGATCCAAATACCATTACCAGACTTGGAAATGATGCCAATCAATGGTGCACAGACGGCTCAAAATCAATAGAAGGAACTGGGATAAGAGTGTACGGGACAGGAAAGCTTGGGAAAAGCCACAAGCCACAAGTATATTTCAAGCGGAAATTAACGCCATAAGAAAGTGTGCCCAGTTCAATATTGACCTTACTATGGATTCCAGGCACACTGGAATAGAAGGAAATGAAGTAACAGACGAACTAGCAAAGAATGGAGCTGAAACACCCTTTGAGGGGCCGTAACCTTTTTGCGGAATCAGCTCCAATGTAATATTGGAAGAGATAAGCAAAGTTGAAAAAAAAGAGGAGATCTGGCCATCTGTATCTGTATCTGTAGAGTAGGGAGGGTGAGTGTGTAGGCTCACAGCACTTAGGCCACATGTGACCCTTTGTACATCCTCCCGAGGAGTTGTCCTCCTAGGTTATTGTCCATCCTGTCCTTCTCAGGAAGGTGGACAGGTCACTGGGAGACATCTCCTTTATATCGGCAGGTGTAGGCCAAGACTCACCGAACACTCAACACTCCCTTATTGACGATAACTCCGGACACTCGCATAAGACATGCCTGACAGTTTCATCTTCCTGTTCACACATCCTGCATAGAGGTGTGTCCACTAGCCCCATAGTATGGAGGTGTTTACTTAGTTGACAGTGACCAGTCAGAAATCCTACGTAGGTTTTTCCTGGTCATCGCCAAATATTTCTTCGGCGCCAGCTTCCCAGGGTCGCCCAGGGTGATCCTGGCAAAACTCAATCCTTTGATTCCATCCCATCTCTTAAGGGATTGAGCATGGGTGTAACGTTTGGCTAGTTCCGCAATTGTCGAAGTCGTTAGGCCGTAGGTGTCACTAAGTCCTAGAATTTTTAGTCCAGCGGGTTCCCTGGCTAAAGAATCAGCAATGCGATTTCCTTATACTCCCATGCCTTGTTTTATGTGGAGGGAACAGTCTAATATAACAATTTGATACATAATCCACACAATATTCAATTATAAATAATTAGAATTGAATATTAATTATAAATTAAAAGCCGTACCTAATTTTCTTACCTGCCCACAAAGCTATAATAGCATGGCGTGTAGTTGGTAGCGAAATTTCAACATATTGTGCAAACACAATAAAACACACATAATATATATTTATATTTCTTTGCAAACTCACGCTCAAATTGACGACTGAAGGTCATCGGGTGGCATTCTTCAAAGTCTAAAACTATAAGACGCAGGCAGAGAGCTTCGTTCTTCATGACGTTCGAAAAATTATCTTATTTTTTTTATACATAACTAGATTCACTATGTTATCGCTTGTTCGTGAGTTTAGTCATATTTCTTCTAATAGTACGCCTATTGTTTTAAATTCCTTTATAATTACATGCCGGAGAAAATGTTGATACTCAAATTAAAATTGAATAAACAAATTTTTAATGCTAAGAATTAGAATGGATCGACTATTTAGACATTTTAAATTGGCTGAATATGTTTTTCTCTTTAAATTGTGGATAAAAAATAGTAAGCTACAAAATCTAGTGAAACACGCGTAATATACGTCGAACCTTCAAAACCTATAAGGGAAAAATCGAGGTTTTAACCAAAAAATCCTGAGTAGAGAGGAAAATACTTAGTTAAAGACTTCAAGTGCTCTGCTTCTGTGAGAACTTTACAAGGCCTTAGACCAGTCACGTAGCTATAGCTTTTACATGGGGAGGGTTTTGGTTTTTTTCATCTGATATGTTTAGAAGGGGAAAGCTTTATTGGAAAGTTTATTGAAGGCGCCGCCTAAGGCAAAACAATCGAGTGCCACGACCTATGGCAATTTTTCAAGTTCAAGAAATAATGTTAAGTATTTTTTAAATTATTTGTTTGACTTGGCTACATCTAAAAGTATTTTTAAACATCGTTTTTCGTTTTGCCCCCTTCTGCTGAAATGTATATATTTTTTTTAAAGCTGCCGTCCCTTCGCCGGCACCACCTCAGCTTCTTGGGCTTATTGTGGATTCTCCTAACATTCAGACTACAGCCTATTCAGCCAATCCGTTCCCTGTATTAGCTTATACAGGTTCTTTACTGGTTGGCTGTAGAAGTCTTCTGGTGTCATTTAGGGTCTTCCATTTAGTTTTTGCCTCCTGTGGTCCAGCGTCTCACAGTTGCATAATATGTGCAAAGCTGTTTCAGTGTCCTTTTTGCATCTCCTGTATGTGAGGTCTCCGTTATACAGCCCTATTTTGTTCAGGTGCTCCTTTGTGGGAAAGTCTCCCGTGAGAAGCCCCGTTATGGTGCGCAGTTTGATCCTGCTCATTGAGAGCAGTTCTTTTGCTACTTTTTTTGATAGTCCTTTTATAAATTTCTTCCCATGTATTCTTCCAGATTTTTATGGATTGTTCTTTTGCCCACCCTTTTAACCATGATCTAGTGGAGCATCTGGGGATGCCCACAGATGGTTCGGGTCCGTTCATCAGTGTTGATGATCCTGCTCTTACAAGTTCGTCAGCTTTTTCATTGCCAGCGATTCCTTTGTGACCTAGGACCCACTCCAGTGTTACACTGTTCCGAGTCGCCAGTCTTCTAAGTTCTTCGCCACATTCCCATACCAGCCGAGATGTTACCTGTATATTAATTTGGGAGCACCTATTTTAAAAAGTGATAGATGATTGAAAATTGAAGCTTTTATTAAAACAGAAAATCAATCTCACAAAAGTAAATTTAACCTCTTCAGCTAAATTATTCACAATTGTTGAGGAATCTATTTCTATTGCCACATCAACTCATATTGCGGCAGTATGCTAATAAAAAATTATTGTACCTACCTTTATTGTATTTTCTATGGGTAGGGTTTCAACCCCCAAAACCCCCCCTTATATACATCCCTGCCTCAGGCGCAAGCACTTTGGAGTGGAAATAACACAACCATCACAACTACTGAAGATCCCTCCAGATAAACTGATGGCCTATATAGAAGACACGAAGCTTCTGGAATGGAAGTAGGTAGATAACATGGGCAATGGTACAAAGATTCAGTTCAAGTGCATGGGCTGTTAAGCCCAACCCAGACGTTTGAATGAATGAATGACCTCAAGTATCTTTCAAGAGGAAATTCACGGCATAAAAACATTGATAAAGGATATAGAAAGCAAAGGATTGTCACCATATCGGATAATCAAGCTGCCATTAAAGTTTTTGTATTAATCAGTTCCAAAATGGTATAGGAATAACTAGGCAAACTCAATGAACAACATCGTCAACAAAGGGGGGTACTGAAACACCGTTTCGGGGGTCACCTACCTATACTAAAACCTGCATCCATCTTAAAATTTCTCTGGGAAATAGATCTAAAGGAGCTTCTAATCTCTGAGGCTTTCCTTAGGCACAAAGAAGAAAAAATGTGCCCATATAATGCACACTTTTATTATGATTTCGATTATAAATAATTATTGTCTTTTATGTTATATATTTTTGATTTAACCTCGTATTATCATAATTAAAGCAGTAAGGAAGACTACATGGGTGTATTTATTTTCTTTTATCTGGCAGATTCTTTGAAGGAATTTCAGGTCGAGGTTGCATACCAATGAAATAAAACTGGCATTGTATTAAAACTTATGCTCATATCTTCGTCTGGAAGGGACCACAGCTGCCACAAAAGTGGTCGTCAGTTCGTAGTCAATACCAATACGTACAGAAAAGAATTTGTTTCATTTGAATATATATTGAATTTCATGATTGACGTTGCTCTCTTCATTGTATATCTTCGGATTTAGAGGTTTTGTATGTTTGACATCTTGTTTGATTCTATTTGGAAGCTGTGTGAATTGGTTTTGTTGTAAGTGTTTTTTTTCATAAATAGTATTTTAATTTTCATGTGTTGATTTTTAATTACGAAAGTCACATAATACCAATGATAATACATTCAAGTTGTTGCCAACCCATTCTAAAATTTTTATCTTCTGTAAGTTTCTTGTGGCATTATTTATTATTTTCTCTTATTTTTTGGGAATCAAACCACAATAATGTTTTTTATTTTTTATTTCGACGTTTCGGTAGCGTTCCAGCTACCTTTGTCAAGATTAACTAATAATAAAATAATTTTTGGTCTTATTAGAAATTTTATTACATTTATAGACTTATCCAAATTAAAAACGACTTTAAATATCTCAATCACTATAAAGTAACTATTCATCTGGAAAGAGTATTGGACCTTCCTCTCATCCCACTCCAGAAAGAACTCTTACCACATTATCTATCGTGAAGTACTGTCTCATTGAAAATATAGAACTAGAGAAACCAAAGAAGGATGTCTCCAAGAAACAACTAGTGAAAAGACTGTTGAGGCTAATAAAATCTACTGGTTTCTTCACATAAACGTTTTTGGTTTTTGATTGAAAAAAATTACTGAATATCCAGTATCAGACATACATTTTTAATTTATAATAATTAGTTGGGAAATGTAGTCAATAATAATGAGGTATTTTATTTAAAAAAAAAACAGGAGATGCATTATTAGTGTGATTACGCAACAGTATCATTTACCGAAACGAATGTTAATTATCTACTGTAGTATTGAAAAAAATTATTTAACATAGTATTGAAATAAATTCAAGTAAATACTAGTTTACGTCAATTGATATAGTAGCGTAGAAAGAGGACTGTAACGCAGCGGCTCCCAAACTTTTTCTTTTCCCATACATTTTTGCAGCGACCATCTGAAAATAAAGTGCATCGTGGGGAACAGTGAGGGGTTGAGGGAGCGCAAGTGTCTGTGGCCCCCCTCAAAGACACCTCACAGAGCGCAGGTGTCTGTGAGGGGGCGCAAATAAACTTGTTGACAAAATGTTTCTCTCTAAAGAAGTCTTATTAAACACAAAAATTATAAAATGATTCTGTTTTGCTTCGACAAAATCTGTAAAATATATTGATATTTTGTAAATGTACCAAGTTATCTACAAAGTTTTTTATAAATTGTTTCAGGTGAGAGAGGGCCTCCTCCTTGAAGAGATGAGCGTGTCATGCGCGCCGGTCTGTGCACGGTGAGCGCCCCTTTGGCCGCGTGCAGCCCGGCAGCAGCGCTCCCGCCATCTGCTCGTTTTCTGGCGCTTCATCTGCTGCACCAACAGACCCTTTACTTCATAGTGCAAGCCAAGTCCAGAGTAAGAGAACTCTACCAGCAAACATGCAGACATTTTACCTTACAGGGTATGCAAGATACGGATCTATTTGGATTAGCTTTGATTTGTGGTAAGTATTAAAATATGCCAGCTATTATAAATATCGTACTGCAGAAAGTTGTTCGTATTAAAGGAAATTGTCTTGGGCGCGCTTCCACAAAATAGTGAAATAAACATAATACCGATATACTAAATAGTATAACACTTACGTAAACAAACATAATACTCGTTTATTACTTACCTTTAAAATTTTCTGCACGACAACAAATCAAAACACGCCTGCCACACGTGAAGTATTCGCGCATCTGACTCGATGGTGTGGGTGCGATAGTTAGTAGACCGATTGAAACAGAAGATGGTCGAGTGTTGCGTTTCATACTTATAGTCTTAGAGAAATGAAGGCATTCCATATTAGGATACTATTCCATATTTGGTGACTTTCCTCTAATATTGGAAGATCAGGCCATTGAAAAGATCTAGTAAATATAGGGCAATTAAAGATACTTATGGGAAAATGCAACCAGGCTAGAATAAATGAATGCATAAGCTAGATTAGGGCTCCACTGAAAGTTTTGGCTGCAGAGCACTGCTGCCTAGATGAGCAGCTCAAAAAGCTTAAACTAGTGGAGCAAGGAGAATGTAAAAAGAAACCTCCATTCCCATAATTGCTAGTAGGAGGGGCACTAACCTAAGGATTTTACTCATTTATTTCGTTGGATAAATATTTTGTTTTGTCTGGTCGTCTGTAGTACAATAAATATAAAAATTCATTTTCTCAGATGAAATCTACAAATGATTGTATTGCATTGTGAAGATGGTCATAATATCAGGTTTATTTTTATTTTTTGAATCTATTTTAATCTATCATTAGTACTGAAAACCGTATCGAATTGATAATGGTTAACCACAAAATTTATGATATGAGTTCTGCTTTTTTTGTGTTAAATGTACCTTGACGATTGTGTTATTTGAAAGATAAATTTAATCCTCTCTACAGGGTGTGGCAGATAAAACCCACTATCAGAATAATTCGAATAGTGAATAATAAAATAATAAAAACAATTGTTTTGCACTGTAGACGATATAGCATAATGTACCTAGTTCAGTT
>CAJUYG010000020.1:499827-519218 GCA_910591675.1 Galerucella calmariensis | reverse complement strand
TAGTGCTAATATAACAATTTACCATGTTTGTTCCAATATCCTGACAAGGCTTATCAGGACTAACAATTAATTTATTTTTATTATTATTTTTTCGATACAGAGAAATTGGAAAATCAACTGATTACATATTTCTTGATTCTGGTAATACGAGGATGAGTTTTAGATTTGACAACGCTGTTCATCGACTAACGTAAGAGGCATTTGGTAGTACCAGCAAGAGTTGAGGACTCTCGGGCCAGGTCAATAAAAAATGAAGGTGGCCTTAGGCTAAAAAACACGATCAAAAAAACAATACTTTGCTGCGGTTAAAGACAGGTAGCCGTGCTCGCGGGGAGTCGAAGGGAGGGGGGCATCAGGATCATTTGTATAACCGGGGAATGTGCCCGACCCGGTACAATCGAAGCCAAAACGTGGGGGTCGTATTTTTCGAATGCCTGTCCGCAGAGGCGTACGGACGTTTTTTTATAATTACTCATTTACACTTTTTTTTTATTGTGATTTTCTTAATTTTAATAGAATATAAAAATCGTGATTAAAATATTGAGGGAATAATATATTTTTAATTTAAACAAAATGCATATTAAATAGTAATGTGAAATTACAACACATTATTAATTAAAGTTATAACTTGTTTTGGAATCATTTTCATTACTTACATTTCACTATTATTTATCTTATGTTAAATTTGTAATAACATTTTCCCCGCTCATTTGGTCTGCAAAATTAAGAAAACATTTCTGATTTAAAAATATATGGTTAGCAAATAAACCTTAATTGAAAAAAGGGGAAAAATTTTCTATAGAAAGGTATTCTGATCGTTTTATATCTCCACACAGCCATATATTTTGAAAATTCTAGAAAAACATCCTGAGAAAACATCCTAATCCGGACTGGCTCAGAAGTGTGTTAGAAATTGAAGATAAAATTCACTTCTATTTAATGCTTTTAAACACAATTTCAAATCAATAAACTTAAATGTAGAAGAATGAGTTAATGTGGTATTTGTGATTGTGTAGGTAATTATTTTTCACTGAGTACTGTCTTCTTGAAGTCGTAATTATATTTACCTACTACCAATATGTAATATCAAATATTACGATACTGATATGAGAGTGCTGTAAAGTAAAATTTATTGGAATGAACGTGTCAAACTTGACAGTTTGCAGAATGCACCAGTCTTCGAATCGCTTATTAGTATATTAGACAACGTGTGTGAAAAATAACTTTCGCACGAGTAATGTACAGCATTTTTCCTACGACCACGTGATATTTTCACCAAATAATGTGTAATCAACATCTGACATATTAATACACAAAATGTTACAATTGAAGTCAACATAATTGATTTCAAAATTAGCAATTATAACTATATAATATAGGTAGGTTATTACAATTATTAATTGGTTCGATAATTATAGAAATTGAAAGTGAAATTATTATTGTTCATCATACTTCATACATACTTATCATGAATACCTTTCAAGATGATTACATTTTCCTACTATTATAACAGGTGATTTGGATTAGTTGGTACAACATCTGACTTCTGACGAAAAGTATACGCGGGTTCGATCCTCGACCGCTCCCTAATTTTTTTTAATCAAGAAAATGATAAAAATTCCACTTTTCAAATAGATCGCTTTAAATTTAGATATTACATAGATTAATCTAATTAAAAATTATATATTTGACAGCTTGCCAGTGGACAATCCTCCATGGGTCAATCTTAATAAAAATTAATTTGACAGCTTTTTTATCCGTACACGTACGGATAAGTTTTTTTTCCGTACGCGTATAAATAAAGGCCACTTTTCATAGAACTAGACAGTGCAATATATGTCACTTTCCTATGTGATCGTAGGAAAAATAATTCTGTTTTATAATTTCATGTAAGAATCTCTCCAACACTGATACACCTTGTTACATAACAAGTTGACCGGCTACCTTCTCAAATATACAATGATATTTTTCTACTTTGACATCTAAAATATATCAATTATCTAATTATAATTACGTATAAATAATATTTTTTATTAATTTTAATAAAAACAATGAACCAATTTGAACATACTGCATATTTTAAATCTGTTCCTGTACAACAGACAAATCCACTGAAATAGCACTACACCAATTAATAGAGAAGGTGGAACCTGAGCTGAGAAACACATCTGAATATAGAGGGACCTTTCAACAACACATCCCCGACTCAATTTCGAGAGCATCGAATAAAACCTGCTGCAGGTGGATAGACTTTATGCTAAAAAAAGAAAAATAATCTATTGCTCTTTAGTGGGAAGCAAAAGACACTAGAGGCTGACTGAAAGAAGGAGAATTTAGATCGATGGTTATACAGTGTAACTTTTTTACAGCTGCTGTGTCGTTTTTAAATCCCAATTGAGTCACTGGAACAACAAGTTGTTTTGGAAGTAAAAGTTGATTATATTTTAATTTGTTGTGAGTTAGTTTTGAACAAGTTTCGGCTATAACAGTTTTGTAAGTGATTATCATAGAATAATAAAAAAGCGATTTAAAAAAAATATGAATATTAAGTGGTTTTTAATGAGAACCCACAAAAAAAAATGAACACTGTCAGATTATTAGAACAGGATG
This sequence comes from Galerucella calmariensis, assembly GCA_910591675.1. Lineage (NCBI taxonomy): Eukaryota > Metazoa > Arthropoda > Insecta > Coleoptera > Chrysomelidae > Galerucella > Galerucella calmariensis. Next base: position 516,608 of record CAJUYG010000020.1, on the reverse strand, counting down.
TAGCCGCACTCCCATAATTGCCTGTTAGACCTAGACGTTGTGGGAAAAATTACTTCGAGGCAAAGAAATTTATTTAATCGAGTCGACAAATTAGGCATCCTTTAATAATCGAGTTTAATTGCCAAAGCGAGACGATGATGTTTCGAATTTCACGCAATAATTAATAAATTAATATTATCTTATGTCTTCATCAAATGCATACATGCAAACCATATTTTTTTAAATTTTTTAATTAAGTTTTGTCGTTTTGAATTTATTTTAATCGACAATAGTATCTGGAAAAGTAAATATACAGAAATATAAACTAGTTAAATTTTCAATATAATGCATAATAATATTAGTGGCCAAAAATTCGAGTAGAGTATATATTTGAACGTAGTTTTCAATTCTGATCAACTTTTATTCATAAAATTTTTCGATATTGTCAAATTTAAAGGTACTTTACTCTTGAGTAAAGTTCATATTTTTTGAGAAACCTCGTATAATACTGAACAAAATTGATATTTGATAACTGTATTTTAGATTTTAAAACATGCAGAACTTTTTATGAGGAATAAGTTTTTTTCCTAAAATTGATAATAAAAAAGTTTCCCATATGGTGCGAACTTAGGTGGACGCAGTGTATATATATTGGCAGCCCTGGAGATTCGTATAATGAATATACAGATGTAAAATTATGCATTGTGATATAAATCTAGAAATCTATTTCTCAATACAATGTCTGTGCATCAGCTGCTTCTTAGAAACGTATTATAATATTTTACACTTATTTTATATTCGACAATTTTTTTACAGGGCCGTTGTAAATAATTATGTGACAAATGGGATATTCAAAAACAAGAATATTTTAAATTTGGTCTTTAGATGCAAAGAATAAAACGAAAACAAAAATTCTGCAACTTACAATGCAGATACGTCACTAGTTTAAATGTGAAGTTGTCGATAGTCTTCCTATGCTGTTCTAGCTTCTTCTTCTTCTTTCTGACATCTATCACTCTATTAGGCAATCCAGATCACGTGACTCAATATGGCCGTGCATGGCAAACAATTTAGACAGATAGGTTAGTTTTGTATTGTCTATTCAGTCATAAACACTGCTCAAGACTTTTTAGTCGAATTTATTAGTATATTTTGCTTCAATTTAGTATATTTTATTAGTGTTTAGTATATTGTTCATTTGATTAGTATTTTTTATTTAGAATATATCACTTTTCTTAGTTTTTATGAATATTGTTATTGAACAAAACTGAATAAAATGACTGCTACATACAGCCTGATATTTGATTTTTGATTCTGTTAAATCATCTCTATTGATTGCTGCTAACCACATTTCTCTACGCTTCTTACTTAATTCATTCTTGTGCACCAAAAATGTGTTCTTTAAAACAGCTGGGACCTTAAAAAAGCTTCTTATATAGGTACACAACCAAAAGTTGGTCCTAAATTGATATACCCAGCTTGAAACTTTTATAAAACTAAACTTTTCATTGTATATTATTAGTATAGAGACACCAAAGCAAAATAAAAGCACCTTTATCCAAAATAAACACTTATGTATGCCAAAATCCACGGTCTACAATGTATTAAATTACATTTGTTTTCCCTGTGTCACCATATTAAATTTTATTTGACAGGTCTCTGGATTGCCTAATTGTTTACCTTGTTCAATTTGAATTTGAAGTATTCGAATGCGAACAACTCACTATTACTCTAACCTAAGCTTCTTCTTTTCTTCTTGAACTTTGGTGACTCCCATTGCTTATGATTATTTTGTTTCATGTCAAAATATGTGACTACCTTTAATTTAAAACATCATATTGTAATCATTAACGAAGCCGAACTCTTGCACTTCACGGCACAGACTCTGGGTGTAATGAGAATGGCATTTTTGTGGCTGGAAATAAACTCTGTACTCATTGCCAGAATAATAGCGGTTTCAAAATTTATAGTAACCGATATTGGATCACAGTTAGTCCTGTTTTTTGCTGCCTACATCGGTATGTAAAGTATAGAGCTGTGTAAATTGCTTACTTGCACTTTTAAATGTGTGTTGACATGATATATGTCTGCCTCTATTTTACGCTAAAGCCAATAACCGATCCTCAACTCCATCGTCCGCAAGCAGAAAAGATCTACCACATTACCTTAAAAAAGAGCTTTCGAAAATAATCAACTCATTTGCAGAGTTTGATTCGGTTGTTAGGCCCTGTGCTTGGCGTTCATGACGATATTGCAGAGTTTGATTCGGTTGGTGAGCCTTGTGCTTGGCGTTTATGACGGTATTGCAGAGTTTGATTCGGTTGTCAAGCCTTATGCTTGGCTTTTATGACGGTATTGCAGAGTTTGATTCGGTTGTTAAACCTTGTGCTTGGCGTTTATGACGGTATTGCAGAGTTTGATTCGGTTATTAGGCCCTGTGCTTGACGTTTATGACGATATTGCAGAGTTTGATTCGGTTGGTGAGCCTTGTGCTTGGCGTTTATGACGGTATTGCAGAGTTTGATTCGGTTGTCAAGCCTTGTGCTTGGCTTTTATGACGGTATTGCAGAGTTTGATTCGGTTGTTAAGCCTTGTGCTTGGCGTTTATGACGGTATTATAGAGTTTGATTTGTTTGGTAAGTCTTGTGCTTGGCGTTTATGACGGTATTGCAGAGTTTGATTCGATTGTCAAGCCTTGTGCTTGGCGTTTATGACGGTATTGCGTTGATTTTATGGATATTGGCACAAATTTAAAGCCTTTATCAAACCTGTGGCTCTATTTCCTCGCGATAAATTCTGGTAATATATCTTCATCGCCTTCTCGCGCTCGTTTCTTCGCCACACTTTGTTGAATTTCGATTTGAACTTCTGCCAAATTTGGTTTACAAGAGTGATCAATGAAATTTATAATCTTAAATATGGAATAATTCGTATAATAACGAGATGGGATTATTTAACCACATTATGTTTACGTTCCAAGAAAGTAATTATAATTAGAACATTATGAAATGCAAGCGTTTCAATGTAATATTTCGCTATTACTACTTACGGAGAAAAAGCAGTTATCATAATATAATTTTAACAAGTTCTCGGTAGCAAAACCAGTACAAGAAAGTAGCTAAATTGCAGATTATTATAAAATCTATATTAAAAAAAAATCAACAATTTGTTTTGTTGGCTACACCATCAGCAATTGATAAAAGTCTCGGGTATGCAATGTTATTGACTTGGGGGGGCATGACGATGGCGTACTGACGTGGCGGCTGCTCGGAATGCGGTTCGGCGCTGCTGCATTCCTCTACTTACCAGCCTCCTTCGACTTAAGATCGACGGGATGTTGCCGACTTTCTTAGTTTTCTACAACGTCCAAGAAATCTCCAAAATAATATAATTTAATTTAATATAATTATAAAATATTGTAAAGGTTAAATAAAGAGTTTTTCAGTTAATGTCAACTATTTTCATCTTTAGCTGAGGTTTATTTATACTGTAACCAGAAATACAGTTCATAAAAGGAAGTTGAATAGTTCTACTGAATGATTTTTAAATATAAATTAAACTTAAAATAATTACCATTGAAATTACGGTGTATTGGAAATAATTACGTACCTAACTCAGGTAGTACAAATTCCATGGACAACACGTACTTATTTCCAATAGTTTAAGTTAGCATAGTAACGTGTGTTTCCAAATAGTGATATCAAAAACACAAATTATTTAAAAATAAAAACAATCGATTATTGGCGAAACTTCTCAAGAGACGGGGATGAGAACTGAGAGTGAAATTTTGAGAAATTGTCACTTTTAGGGGTCCAATTCGTAACAGAAGACGAAAGATATGACGTAGAGAGAAACAAATACATAAACAGTCGCAGATATAACTTTTTCAGTGTTTTTTTATGTAAGAACATGATTTTTTTAAGAATATAGGTTCGCAATAATATTTTTTTCCGCAAATCGCTAGGAAATTTTGACATTCCTGTCAAAATTTATTGAAGAAAAAGTCAGGACTTCCTTACTGTAAGGAAATGATATTTCCGTACAGTTGTTAGTGTTCTACATAAATGATTGAAAACACATTGCTTATAAGGAATTAATTTATATTTTGAAAACATCAAGTCATTGCTGAATACATTTTTAAGATCAATTTGTTATATTTACAGTAATTTGACAGTTAGTACAATTATTGAACATTGGAGGAACACTCTTAGAACTATGAGAAACATTTTGGACAACATGCAGGGTGGTAGGGTCATTTTGTTGAATATTTTGTACTGTGAAAATTTTATTTGCCACCTCAACCTTATTGTTAAGCGATTCTTCGATATATCCTTCAGCAACGTTTGATGACTTCCATCCGCCATGCCTCTTTAAACTAGTTATGTCGGCACCAGAGTCAACCAATATTGTTGCAGAAGACCGACGAAAGCAGTGACCAGTATATTCTGTCGGATTTACCAAGTTCAAATAAGTAGCAACTATTTTGGGCATTTTTCTAAATTGATGAATTCCTACCACTTGTCTACAACCCTTTCCGCTTTGATATTTAAAGAAAAATCGGTCACTGTTCATATTTTCTGGTCTTAACGAAACATACTTTCGATAAACATTCAAGTAGATCTGATTAATTACAAATGATCTTGGTTTGTTGGTTTTCGAATCAGGTATGCTGATTAAAAGCTTAGATTCTAAGTCTTCTATATCGTGTACAGTCATTCGGACTAACTCATCCATTCTACAGGCCCCAGAAATACCAAATATTACAGCCACCTAAAAAATAAATAAAGCTATAATCTAAATAGAAATTAAAACCTTGTAAATTACCTTAATCATTAAATTTTCTTTATCTGGAGCTTCCTGGATAAATTTTTCAATTTCTTCCTTCGTTAAAATCTTAGATTTCTTTGCCCTATAACCTTGAGCTTGCCGTTTCAATAAAGAACGAAGTTTTGAGTATGTAGATATATCTACATTGTGTTTAAGTGCAAGGGTTGACTTCAGCATTGAATAATTGGCCCATAATGTTGAAGATTTCATCTTTAAACAAAGGTCTAGGAAGTATGCCATTACAACATTTTCTGAGAAAGAACTCGTATTTTTACTCATGCGATAATCCATAAAACGTCTGTATGCATTTTCGTACTTTTCTCTTGATTTCTTTGGCAATAATTCTAATGAAGCAGTATTCACTGCCTCAACCAGCTCTGGAGGAGTCCCAGGAATGGAAATTTCATCATCACTTATCATTTTACTTTCGAGAACACCAGCAATTAAATTTATAAGCGTCAAGTTTGACAATTCAACCTCAATACGTTTCCATAGTAACCCAAGTAATTTTATTAGGAACTTAAAGCACCATTTATTTGGGAATAAAATTATCGCGTTTTTTTTTTAAATCAATCAATATCTGTCGAATTTTAAACGATTTGCGGAAAAATAGTATGTTTACCTCGTAGGAAAAGCCACATTCCTGGACTCTGTGTTGCTAAGACTCGGCTTGCGCCTCGACTTAGCAATCTTCACAGTCGTCCAGGAATGTTAAGCTTTTCCTACCCGGTAAACAATGTACTATTTTTGCTGAGGTTCTCATTGGAGAATAGTAATAATATGCAGGGGGATGTGTGGGCTCAAGTACTTCAAAAACCTGCTTGATATATTTCAAAAGTAGCGCCACATATCTAATTTTGACTTAAAAAAAAATATATTAGAAATATCTATAAAATAATTTGCCAGTAGAAATTTTTCTTCTTCTTTTTATAAATATATAAATTATATAATATAATATGATTTAAATATATTGTGAGAACAGGATTTTTCACAAGCTGGCATCGCCGAGTCGATTGTAAACTTTAAGTCGCCACGAAGAGAGACGCATTTACTGAATCCACGCTCCACGCTTACCGGAGTCTGCCAGCTTGGAGCCAAAATTGCGGGAAATGGAATTTTAATGTATTTTTTAATTTAAATTTTACACAGGTGTGGGGCTAAAATCTACAGGAATGTGGACCCTCCAGGTCATTTAAAATTTCGATTGAAATGCAGAGCTGGGACATTTAAATACTTTTACCTGAAGGTACATTTTGTGAACTACATTTTGAAGGTCTATTTGTTAAAAAAAATATAAGCTACCAATTAGTTTAATGCACACACGGTGATGTAGTATTAATGGGAAATTAAGTAGTGGAAACGGAAATCTACAGGTTGTCACATTTAATATATATTTTCATAAGTGGAGATTTACAAAAGAAGACAAATTTTATGTATATCAATCATTTGAAACATTAAAAACAGAATTTGAAGATTCGTAGAGTGAACTTCCTATTTTTATAATCCATAAAAAATAACTTTAACATTAGACACATGACAATATCATTAAAAAAACATTATTTTGTTACAGATGGAGAATACCTGTTTGCCGAACCAGATAGCAAACTTTCCAAATATGCTCCAAAGAGCTGGCGCTCCTCTCACAGCCACGGTCTCGACGCTAACGGTCGACCGGCCTTGGCTTTCTACTTCCGAGTCCAATTCTACGTCGATAGCCCGTTGTTGCTTCGGGATGAAACCACGAGACATCATTACTACCTTCAGCTGCGGCTCAACGCATCATCCGGAGCTGCAGGTGATCACGCAACCCATTTGGCAGGCCTCTCGCTACAGGCCGACTTGGGGGACCACAGCGAGACAACGACATTTCGACCCGAAGACTACGTATGTCCGAATATGCGGGGTCCTGCAGCGCTCAGAATTATTGAGGCTGCGCACAGGACGCATAGGGGACTCACGAAGAATGAGGCTAGGTCGAGGTTCATAGCAGAAGCATGTCAACTTCAAGAACCAGTCAATGCTCATGTATTTAGGTGAGATTTTATGTAACTAAATTAATTTCTTTTGAATCAAAATTTTGGCCAAGTTCGTCTTTGAATCTAAATTATTTTTTACAGGTTAAGGGCTTCCAAATTGGAACCATCTCCAGGAACTCTGTTATTAGCGGTCTGTCCTCGAGGATTAAAAGTGTGTCCAGAAAACAATCCCCCCTCGATTTTTCTATGGAGCAGCATAGGAAAATTGAGTTTCGAACGAAAAAAATTCGAAATACGTACTGGACACGAAAAACTGACGTTATATACCAGCAGCGACGAAAAAAGCCGATTACTTTTATCACTGTGCAAAGCAGCACATCAGTTTAGTATGGCTGTGGCACCACGTCTGAACGAAGCAAAACGGGAAGAAGAAGAAAGACAACGTTGGGATTGCGATCAACGCGTATCGGTTATCAGCTCAACTTCGTCCAATACGACGTCTGGAATTGTAAGCGATCGAGTGCATTCCGAAGATGAACTCGAAATTATGATTACCAGTCCACCGGCACCATCTACAGAGAGTTTGGCTCTAGCACACCTGCTGGACAGTGCGCCTGCTAGCAGCCGAGCTTCTGCGGCGTCAACTACTGCAGCACTAGCTACTCTTACTCTTAAAGAAGAAGAAGAGGAAGCGAAACCGACATTGAGTGAGAGCTCTACCAAAACCGCAAGCGGGAAATGTGCAGGTTCACAATGCAGTTCATCGTGCAGTACTGTTGTCGTAACGCCCGTTCAAACAAGTAAGTACCTGCTATTTTCTCCTCAGATTCCTAACAAATCTCATTCACTTTATTATCACAGTTCCAGGGTTATATTCCTTTTGCCTATTATATATTTATTGTTGCAGAAGCTAAAGGACGAAGATCTTCCACCACCAGCAGCTTAGAACTAGGATATTCTCATACAGCTCAAAATTCTTCCGTCAGTGATGCTACCTGCATTGAACTGGATACCACGGAGCCGGTATACAATTCCGGACCGGCGCCCAGCAGCCATACTAGTGGGGTTTATACCCTAACATCGAGTGAACAATACACACTTAGTTCCAGCGATCACTACACTGCTCCTAGCGATCAGTATAGCGTACCTAGTGAACAGTTTTCCACGCCAGAAGATCACGTCGATGGGCACTTTAGGGATAGAACAAATTCGAACGTTAGTAATTCTGGATCATTTCACGGAGACGGCAGCGATCCTACGGATACCAAACAAACTTTGCTTTCTGCAGAGGAATTATCAGATTTAATAGTTGGGCGATATCCATCGTGCAAAAGCGTTAGTCATACTTTAGATTCCGATTCAGATTATGTTACATTACCTTCGTCGTATCAAGGGTATGCACCGATTCCACCTAAAAGAATCGACAGCGTGGAGCAAAGATTCAGACCTCCACCACCGCCGTATGGAGCGCAGTTACCCAAACTACCAGTAAACGAATTTGATGACGGTACTAGTTTGTCCGAAAGGATATTGCGAAGTCCACCACCTTATCCCGAAAATTCTACACCTGTACCGCCGCCAGTTTATCCGTTCGAAGAAGCCGGTGCACGGTTCATTACCACTAGATCCCCAAGTGTACTTACAGCTCATGCGAGTGCTGTTAGTGTAAGTTCTTCTCCGAGCTATTCCACTCCGAGCTCAGTACCACCTATTCCTCCTAAAATACCAAGAGCGACAAAAAATACAGTTGTTTCGCCGAATAACTATTTGGACGTGGCAGCGAGTAAAGCGAGTGTTTTGGTACCATGTACTTTCCTACCGCCACCACCACCTCCAGCTCCTAGACAACCACCACCACCTCCTCCAACTGCTCTTACTACTGTGTATACGAGTCAATTATCCAGATCACAAATCGAACAATATCAACAGCAGATGTATAGTGATGTCGATTTTGTCGTATTTCCTTTGAAGGAACCAGCTATTAGTAAACAAGAGTATTTGGAGGCTAAGCAAGGTTCTCTTCTAGCCGCACTAGCTCAACAGCCGATCTTTTATAGAAGCACGCCGTATTTAAATCGGTATGCTTCTAGTCAGAATCTTTCAGATACGTATGTTCAGTTACCTGTTTATGGAGCACCAAGTATATCTTCAACAGGGAGTCTGGATCCACCTCCGCCTCCATTACCTCCAAATAGACCTGGTAAATTCATGAGAACCAGATCTGACGATAACATTTTAAATTCGCTAGATATTAAACAACCTCCAAAGTTTAGAAGAATGCCTCCACCGCCTCCTCCACCTCCTATTCCGGAAAAGCCTTCTTCTTTGATAGATGTATCAAACGGTCAAAGTGAGTCGAAGAAAAGTGTAAGTGAAAAACATTTAAATGGGACAACCCTCGACAAAACGTCGGCTTTGGATATCCGTACTCTTAGAGAAAAAAGCAAGAAAATGGACTTGCCGTTGATATCAGCATTGTGCAATGATAGATCGCTTTTAAAGCAAACTAAAGCTTTTGTAATGCCGAAGCACCCAAGTGAAGTAATTTCGCGACAATCTTTAAGTTCTACATCTCGGTCTAAATATCCGGTTTCGGGAATAAATAGTAGTAAAATTAAACAGCAAACGAGAAAAACACCTTCCGTTCAACACAGAAATCCTGGTGATAAATTGCCGGAGATTCCTCGAGCCACTCCAAATAATTACGTCTTAACCGATTTACGTGTAAAACACAAGACAATGCAGTCTCATTCGTGAGTGTGCGATTTAAACTTTTTTTACATTCCAGTGGTAGGCTAGAAAATCATTTTGTTTTACTCAGGGTGCCATCATTGCAATATTTTTAGGGATAGAACCAATGTTGCGGCTGCACTGTTTTGAAATTTCCATGTCACATCTTCGAATACAGATGATTTGCCGAAAAGCTGTTCAGTATAAAAAAAATAAGTAAATTTAGTTTTCCAATCATCTTAAAAGACGACCAATTATATTTAAAATAAATATCATGCTTGTTATCATAAATAAAGCAGCCATTTTAAGATGTATACAAAGTCAGTTGAATTTTTTTGATAAAAGAATGTTGGAAGATCAAATTTAATATTTTTTATAGTTTCGTATTTAGCCACAATGTTGGAGCCTTTTTAAAATCCCTGCATGTGTACATAAAGGTTGTAACTGTATTTTGCACGAAAATATTTAGCGATATTGTATACACTTGCTCAAATTTTATATTATTCTGAATAATGATATTTTGAATATTGTTCAATATTTTGTTTATTTATTTCCCCGATTCCAAATTACGAAAAAAATAAAAAATGCTTTCAAGTGTATGGTGCTGCCATCATTTTAAAAGTTATGTAAGAAGAAATAAAAAATAAAAAAATTGTCGTTGTTTGTTCTCTCCTTTCTTTCCTTCGAAAATATTTTGCTAAAATAGTACAACCATTGTAAGCAAGCTACTTATCTTGTGGGTGTGGTTGTAATCACTCAAATTGTGTTTAATAAACCCTACAACATACAAATAAAACAGAACACAGAGTCAGATGTTGCAAATGCAATACGCATATATACAGATGGCTCAAAAATGAAAGAAGGCTCAAGATGTTGAGCACTAAGCCTAAGGATTAAGTGGGGAATGGGAAACAATACCAGCGTGGTTCAAACAGAGCTGGCTGGTATCTCAATTACCACAAAAGAACTAATCTGAAAAGGAATTTCTGGCAAAACATAACATTCTGCACTGATAGTAGACAAGCCCTATTAGCATTGAACAGACAACGTGTTATATTGGGGATAGTACTAGAGTGCACCAAGATTTAGCAAACACCTCGGCAGATAACAATATTATCCTGAGGCGGGTTAAAGGGCGCAACAAGAGTAAAGGTAATCGTATTGCTGATTCTTTAGCCAGGGAAGCGGCTGGACTAAAAATTTTAGGACCCAGTGACACCTACGGCCTAACGACTTCGACAATTGCGGAACTAGCCAAACGTTACACCCATGCTCAATCCCTTAAGAGAAGGGATGGAATCAAAGGATACAGTCTTGCTGGGATCACCCTGGGCGACCCTGGGAAATATTTGACGATGACCAGGAAAACTTACGTTTAACAGTAGGATTTCTGACTGGCCACTGTCAACTAAGGAAACACCTCCATACTATGGGGCTAGTGGACGCACCTCTATGCAAGATGTGTGAACAGGAAGATGAAACTGTCAGGCATGTCTTATGCGAGTGTCCGGAGTTATCGTCGATAAGAGAGTGTGTGTTCGGTGAGTCTTGGCCTACACCTGCCGATATAGTAAAGGAGATGTCTCCTAGTGACCTGTTCACCTTCCTGAGAAGGACAGGATGGACGATGACCTAGGAGGACAACTCCTCGGGAGGATGTACAATGGGTCACATGTGGCCTAAGAGCCTACACTCACCCTCCCTACTCTACAGATACAGATACAGAAACACTCAAATTGTCCGGCTGTCAGTTAGTTAAATATCATCATCTTTGTAGAAGGAGATTCCTAGATATACTAGGCTGAATCGAACACAGCAGCTTGGACTCTAACCTAAAATATTCAGACATAAGCATGCCAAGATGGCTGCCTGATTATTGGATAAAAAATGCTGGCGATTCTTTCCACAGCTCACTGGAAGGAGATGCCAACAACTTTAAGCTTGTCTTGTAATTTCCTCATAGTTAGTAGTGTCGACTGTTAGCTCTTAAGTCTTTCGTCCAAATATCTCGCAACACTACGGAGCTCCAGTCAAAACAGTCTCAGTCTTCTGATTGGCACCTTACCTTGTTCCAAAAAACCACCTCCTCACTTCTTAGAAATCAGACAACCTGGGACATGCCACAAGACGGTATGATGAAAAAGTATAACTTTTCAAAGAAATTCGTTACGGAATTAAGCAACAAGAAGGACTGTGATCCAAATACCATTACCAGACTTTGAAAGAATACCATTCAATGGTACACAGACGGCTCAAAAGCAATAGAAGGAACTGGGATAAGAGTGTTTGGCCAGGAACCAAACACTCTGAAAGCTTGGGAAAACCCCAAGTATCTTTCTTGCGGAAATCCACGCCATAAGAAAGTGCGCCCAGTTCAATATTGATAACAATACAAAGGATTGTTATAATGTCGGATAGTCAAGCAGCCATTAAAACACTGAGCTATTGTGTAATCAGTTCTAAAATGGTGTGGGAATTCCTGGACAAATGAAATAGGCGATAACAATATAGTCACCTTACTATGGATTCCAGGACACACTGGAATAGAAGGAAATGAACTAGCAAAGAGGGGGATTGAAATACCTTTCTGGGTGCCTGAACCCTTTTGCGGAATCAGACCTAATGTAGGTAAAACCGAGAAAAAGAGAAGATCTGACCATTGGAAATATCTAGTAGGGCTTATACAATCAAAGACTCTTCTGGGTGACTACAACCTGTTAAGATCAAATGAATGCATAAGTCAAAGTAAAACTGCGCTAAGAGTTTTAACAGAGATCCTAACGGGACATTGTCGCCTGAATGGGTACCTGAAAAAGCTCAAAATAGTGGAGGAAGAAAAATGTACCTATTGTGGCATGGAAAAAGAAACCTCCATCCACATACTTTCACTTCAGAATCCTAAGGCACAGCACCTGGGAGATAACTGGATAGAAGAGGAACATCTACCTAAGTTGAAGCCTGCATACATCCTAAAATTTCTCCGGGAAATAGGACTAAAGGAACTACTAGTTTCTGAGACTCTCCTCAGAAACTGAGTAGAAGTAAGGGGGCACAATAGATCTTTTAGGTCTTAGTGAATGTCACCCCAAAATACATACATACATACCTTGTTCCATGTCCTTTCTTAGAGATGGTCGTGATATAAATAAAAATCATCATTTAACATTTAAAATAATGTATAATTCAAATAAAAATGTCTACATAATCAAATTAGCAAAAAAAATGCCATAAATACAAATAAATTAATAAAGTTCAGCTATAACTGATTCTCCAGGCCACAAAGACACATTAGTAAACTTAATAGAGCCGAACTTAGAATCCGGCTGAGGTCCAACAACAATTTCGCCGCTGTACAGTAGATTTGACAGATCAGTTGATAAATACTTTTCTCCCAAATTCGAAGCCAAAACGTAAGCTTTTCTTCTAGGATACCACCTTTGTAGGACTAGTAAACTACCTTTCGCATATTTAATTTCAACGTTCGCCTTACTTACACCTTCTTTCTTTATAGAATTCATATAAATCGAAGGAGATGTTATTCTAACGCTAATCGTTTTATTAATAAGTTTAGTTTGATCGAAACTACCAGTAACTTTATCGTCGCCATGAATCCAAGGAATTATTGTAAGTTTTTCGTTTTGCCACGGCATCATTGTTAGTTGATGAAGATGCTTGATATCTTGTCGTTCTCCTTTTGGATCTGAAATGTCTTTCAGTCCTATTTCATCCCCGTAGAAGATAGATGGCGTACCAGGTAACATTAATTGTAAAAGAGTCGCTCCTAAACTACCGTTACCGAAAGGAAGCGAGTTTGATATGCGGGATGAATATACATCCGATAGTGACCATTGTATCCAAGGCATACTGGTTTTGGAAAATAACGTTCCGTTTTGTACGGACCTTATTTGTTTACCCACTGAATTCGCGCCGTCTGATAAATCTAATTTAATATCAACTAAATCTACGTTGTTTAATATAAAATTTAATTGCGGTGGTTTCATTGATTTTATAAAATGATCACTAACTATTAAAACTCTGTCTTCACCGAGAATTTTTTTCCACCGTTGAATAGATTCAACCAAATTAGGATCGTCCTGTAATTTTTCTACTCCTTTTAAATAAAATCCTTCAACTCCGTTTGCTATCCAATGTAGAATAGCATCTTCGATAATGTCGAGCTCTTCGCTTCTTTCGCTCCTTAAAAATTCTATTGTTGATCCAGAGAAAGTTCCGTTTTTTCTCACCTTCGATTTTTTATGAACCAATCTTTTGATATAAGGATACAGCGGTAAATCAAGAATCACGGAAATATTTTTTGCTTTGAGCAGCTTAACCATAGTATTAAACTCGCTGAGATTTCCAAGAACAGGTGCTATGTCAATGAGGCTGGTGACATTTTCAAAATCATCTGGATAGTTTGGATTGTTAAATATGGAATTCAACCTTATACCTCTGACACCAAGATTCTTCAAATAATCAGCTTTAAGTGTTATACCTTTAAGATCACCTTCCATATTTTTTTTACCGCTGTAAAAACTGGCGGGGAATATTTCGTATAATAAATTTCCTTGATACCAAAATGTTGGTGGATTACATGTTTTTGGTAACGTAGATATCATGGTTACTACTAAGGCTACCATAGCTACTAGACCAGAGAGAAATACCCATGTAGACACTTTTCTAATTAGAGGCCAGTTCCAGGACATGAAGAAATAATTATCTGGTGGATTTCGGAAGGTTAACTGTAGGATTTGGCTTTTCCCAAGATCTTCCTGAAAATTGAGAAAAAACAATTGTTAATCGTGACCAAATTAACGTTTTTAACACTAGGTGCTTACTATGCTTTTTTCTACAACTTTAAGCATGAGTTAGGAATATTATTTTTTCTACAACCGTCTATACAAAAAAGTATAGCAACCCATTTTTCAAAAGATATTTCATTTCAACATACATATACAAAACTTTAACCAAAAACTATCAATTATTATTAATATTAATATTAAAAACACACTTTGTTGCATTCTGTGAGTTACTTAAAATTGCTGGTACAGTGCAGTTACTTGGTGTTAACTGGTAAGTAGATGACGTCGGTGAGGATGGCATCGGTTGCAGGTCACATAAGATGACGATGAAGGTGACGGCAACGGTTTCAAGTCATTTGTAGATGAAGGAATTTTATTTGATATATTTTTCTGATATCAAACCCGGGTGTTTGATAGTTATTTTGTGACATTACTGTAGAGAATGTACAGGGTTATATCAAAATATCTTCATTATTTTATATTTTCAAAAAATTAAAAATGCAACAAAAAGCTAGAAAAGATGTAGATTTTATTTGATGGACTATTTCGTGAATATTTATTCACCTGTTGTAAGAATAGTTATAACTTCCGAAGTAAAAAACTATCTAATAAGGTCGTTATTGCATAATTTTACGTTGCCGTCACCTTCATCGTCATCTTTATGTGACCTGCAGCCGATGCGCGCCATCCTCATCGACATCATCTACTTACCAGTTAACACCAAATAACTCCACTGGACCGGCAATTTTAAGTAATTTACAGAATGCAACTAATTGTGTTTTTAATATTAATATTTATAATAATTAATAGTTTTTGGTAAAAGTTTTGTATATGTACCTATGTTGAAATAAAATAACTTCTGAAAAATGGATTGGTATACTTTTTTGTATAATATACGGTCGTAGAAAAAATAATGTTCCTAACTCATGCCTAAAGTGTCTTTCCGCCCTTGACAGCTGCCCGAACTCCGCTCCGCGTCGTTCGGGTTAACTGCAGTCGCGTGCGGGAAAGTATCACTTTCCGCACTTGTTAGGAGAATAACTATTTTCGGAAAGTGTACTTTTGATATATTTTGAAAATTTGTCAGAAAAATTAAAATACTTCACTTGTATTCTTCAAATTTGTGCAGTTGTAGGAAAAGTATAGTGTGCAACATGTGGGGAAATAACTTTTCTCACTCTTGCACAATATACTATTTCTATATTATATTTATTTATCCAAGTGATTGTTTCCACTACTAGCTGTGTAGTTAACAATTATTGCTTCTTCTAGCCAACTAAGATATTGATTTTCTCTATTGGTTGTTAATAATTTTTTCTATTATTAACCTAGGTCAATAATGGACAAATTCAAATATTTTGAGAATTCAGGGATAGTAGTGCAACAAAAGCTTGTGCAACATAATTTTGTATACCCAGGAGATTGTTTTTAACATATTGTCCAAATTTCCTTATACCTTGAAAATAGGCCTACCTGTTCTTCTTTCTCCTCATCTTTTCCGTTATGAACATGATAAATATTTCTGTGGTTAAGCAGCTGGGACTCCGCCAAAGCTGAAGAGCTAGAAGATGCCGATTCCACTTTTTCTTCGTCTGAAGCACCATCCCCTGGAGGAGAAAATAAAAATAGAAACATAGTAAAACTTAAATTCGTAACATCTGTATCTGTATCTGTAAAGTAGGGAGGGTGAGTGTGTAGGCTCACAGCACTTGGGCCACATGTGACCCATTGTACATCCTCCCGAGGAGTTGTCCTCCTAGGTCATTGTCCATCCTGTCCTTCTCAGGAAGGTGGACAGGTCACTGGGAGACATCTCCTTTATATCGGCAGATGTAGGCCAAGACTCACCGAACACACACTCTCTTATTGACGATAACTCCGGACACTCGCATAAGACATGCCTTACAGTTTCTTCTTCCTGTTGTCACATCCTGCATAGAGGTGTGTCCACTAGCCCCATAGTATGGAGGTGTTTACTTAGTTGACAGTGACCAGTCAGAAATCCTACTGTTAAACGTAGGTTTTTCCTGGTCATCGCCAAATATTTCTTCGGCGCCAGCTTCCCAGGGTCGCCCAGGGTGATCCTGGCAAAACTGCATCCTTTGATTCCATCCCATCTCTTAAGGGATTGAGCATGGGTGTAACGTTTGGCTAGTTCCGCAATTGTGGAAGTCGTTAGGCCGTAGGTGTCACTGGGTCCTAGCATTTTTAGTCCAGCGGCTTCCCTGGCTAAAGAATCAGCAATGCGATTTCCTTTACTCCTGTCGTGCCCTTTAACCCACCTCAGGATAATGTTGTTATCTGCCGAGACGTCAGCTAAATCTTGGTGGCACTCTAGTACTAGCCTCGATATAACACGTTGTCTGTTCAAGGCTAATAGGGCTTGTCTACTATGAGTGCAGATTGTTATGTTATTGCCAGAAATTCCTTTTCTGGTTAGTTCTTTTGTGGCAATTGAGATACCAGC
>CAJUYG010000020.1:480227-494827 GCA_910591675.1 Galerucella calmariensis | reverse complement strand
GCACACATCCAATGGACCTATATCGTCTACTCGAAGGTACGGGGATAACTGGATGGGTGGACAAGTTCTAACAAATTATTTTCTTCTTAAAAACTCCTGTAAACCGATTTTTTTCTTTATGGCAGCTATGCCGGCAGGAATATATTAAAAATGATTCAAAGAAATCAAAGGAAACAGGGGAGAATTCATTATTTCTCACCATCTCTAAAGCACCCAGATTTAGTAAAGAATGGAAATGAAAATGCTTACGTAAAATACAAGCAAGGCTGATGAACTTGACTGCTAAAAGAAGGTTAATATGTAGCACCAGAGATCTTCACTATTTCTGCTAAATAAACTAGTAAATATAATAAAAAAAGGAGGTAAAACTGAAGATTTGAAAAAATCAATTATTTTTTTAATCATCAAAACGTTAGATCTATTATTGTGTTTTAATAGACGCCTTTTATTTTTACTTAGACTGTAATTAGTATGTTTTATGATGTAACTGGCCAACGACCTAATATTTTAGAGAGCAATTCGGCACTGGATTTACTATTGTACAATAAAATAGAATAGTTTAGGCAGTAGTTATTAGTAGAACTATTAGATTGAGTTTGTTTTTTAATTTAAATATAGAATTAAAAATCTGGTATTTTTATTTATATAATACGTTACGACACTCCTTATACTTTTAAAACAATTAATATTACTTAACCCTAGTGGAAATTATCTATGAAAAATGAATTCTACTTACGAATGTATTGCTAAATATGTCAAACAATCATGTTCTATTAATAAAAATCATCCACGCACATTATTTTAAGTTAACATTCTACTTACCAAATTATTTAAAATCAACTCGAGCTCAAAAGTGCGCTTCTTTAAATGAATGCGGGCTACGTTATTAACTAATATTAACAAAGATAATTTTTTGCTAACGAATAATAAAACACAATACAGAGACACTAAACAGCTGCGATCGAAGGACGACTGCGCCGAGACGACGACCAACGACGACGCTCTAGCATAGGCGTAGGGACAAATATTTTTTATATTTGCATTTTATGGAGATGGTTAAAACTGGAGAGGCCTTTATAATTGGGTATTTTTATATTATACCGGATGTCCCAAGACAAATGATTAATTTGATCGAATAAGTTAAATTAGGGAAGTATTTTCCAAAGTTATTTAAATCGCCACTCATTCTTGCTAGAAAGTTGGTTCACGACCTCCTAAACATCACACGAACCAACATATTTTTGACATTTTCGCACAGGGGCAGACATCCATTCTTCTATTACAGACAAACAACGCCTCTGTTTACATTCAATGAGTTTAATGAATAAAAAAAAGTATCCAATGGTGGGCCTTTTCTAATATACAATCAGCTACTTCACTTATGATTTTGCATACTGTAGTAAGCTGAACGCCAAAATCTTCACCAATACCTGTTTGAAATCCGGTATCACTAACATATCGTAGGAATATCTCCATCTTTTGCCGAGATGCAAGTGCACTTCCTCTAGATTCATCTTTCTCTGGTAAAAAATAATCCGAAATATAGTCTACACTTTCACTTTCAAAACGCAACAAGAGCTTAGATTTGCTTGGGCTGATGCTTCTTCTCTTCCTATAGTTCTTCCTGTTACGAACATTTATGAAGTCCACCATGTTTCACAATATACTAGCAACTACCGTAGGAAAAAAGGTTGCTTTATAGGTACCTTAAAAATCGTCAAGTTATAACTTACTAATTTAAGACAGATCTTATTTTTATTCAAATAAAAATAAGCCAGTATTGGAAAAATCCTTATATTTTAAGTAACTACTTCAAACCAGAAGAGTTTGCTTATGGCCATAAGTAATCCCTTTTACATGAAGTAGTCACTGACCTTTTATTCAATTTATACTAAGAAAATACTTAAATAAGAGGAAGTAGAAGCCAATACTTTTTTTTATTCAATAGACCCAATAAGGTCGATTTGTCTTTAAAATTAGGATAAAGGCTGTCTAAGCTGTAGGATGGTTTATGGGAATTCAAGGCGTTTTGTAGATGGTCCCAAGCATTGTTAAAGCAGCCAAATAACACCTTCACACTTACCTTTAAAACGTCTGCAGCTTCTCTCAGTCAGAAGATAACCTACCATAGTCATACCAATAGCACCACCAGCTTCTTCCTTCTTCACTTAGACCTCAATTATTCGCCAGGTGCATTTTAGCGTTTCAGCAACAATCCGTGACAGTTTGGTGACTGTTATTTAGCAACGTTAAGTGTCAGTGCATTTGCCAGGAACTGTAAATCAGAGGCAAGTGCAAAGATAGGTACTTGTTATATTCCAAGCTGTGTCTCTCCAAGCCACGCGCTTATTAATCTAACTATAAACATACTTTGCATATATCATATCGCAGAGCAGTTTCAAAAATTTGAGTAACAGAGACAGCACGTTGTTACTTGAATAATGTTTTTTCAACGGCAAATTGTGTCAACAAATTATAACAGAGCAGTTGCGGACTTGTTTTAGATTTCCCCAAATACGAGAATGAGCACAACCAAATTTGAATTTAATCCGAAACGCATCCAAGAGTGTCTGTTGGAACCAACCTAGGAATGTATGTATTTTTGGGGGTGACATTCACTGAGTCCTGGAATATCTATTGTGCTTCCTTATTTCTACTTAGTTTCTGAGGAGTAGGTAAATGTCCCTCTTCTATCCAGTGCTGTTCTCTAGGATTCTGAATTGCTGAGCAATTCAAAAGTATGTGGATGGAGGTTTCTTCTTCCATGACACAAAATCTACATTCTTCTCCTCCACTATTTTGAGCTCTTTCAGGTGCCCATTTAGGCGACAATGTCCCGTTAGGATCCCTGTTAAAACTCTTAGTGCAGTTTTACTTTGACTTATGCATTCATTTGATCTTAACAGGCTGTAGTCTCCCAGAAGAGTCTTTGATTATCTAATCCCTACTAGATCTTTCCAATGCAATGGTCAGAACTTGTCTTTCTTTGGCTTCACCTATTTTACCCAATATTACATTGGAGCTGGTTCCGCAAAACGGTTCAGGCCCCCAAAAAGGTATTTCAGTCCCCCTCTTTGCTAGTTCATCTGCTATATCATTTCCTTCTATTCCAGTGTGTCCTGGAATCCATAGTAAGGTAACTGTATTGTTCTCGTCTGGTTCATTGAGGAGTTCATTTTGGAACTGATTACACAAGAGCTCAGTGTTTTAATGGCTGCTTGACCATCACACATTAAGATAATCCTCTGTCTTCTGTATCCTTTATCAATATTGAACTTTCTTATGGCGTGGATTTCCGCTTGGAAGTTACTTCGGGTTTTTCCAAAGCTTTCAGAGTGTTTGGTTCCTGGCCCGAACACTCCTATCCCAGTTCCTCCTATTGCTTTTGAGCCGTCTGTGTACCATTGAATGTCATTCTTCCCAATAAGGTGACTCCTAGCCATTCTCTGGAACCAACCTAAAAGCTGATGTGAAATTCTTGGAAGATAAATTAATAAATTAATAATTTTTAACTATTCTGAAGTTTATTTGTATAAGGATCTATTATGCTCTTCTTTTAACTTTCATTAAAATATGTCTCTGTCTCCTATCTTTGACCTTTAAGGAATATCGTAATAATATGAGTACATTTCCGATTTATATGACAGTTTTTCAATTTCTTGTGCAACCACCGGAATCGTCTTATTTACAATTTAAATAATGTATTCATAAAATTTCCTTAGATTGATAAACTTGTTTTTGTAGTGAATTGGTCAAATTGATATCGACAATATATTAAAAATTACTGTTAACAAAGAGTATGGTTAAGAATAGTGAAAGTTATTCTGCTTAAGGTAAGAATTTAATTTTTCATATTTATGAATATATTTAATTTTTTTATATAGGTATTTAAAAAAAATTAAGAGTTTTATTTGGTTTTATTTAATATTAACGTTTGAATCCAAAATATAAATATCTTCCTTAGAAACTTCATTTTATAAAATAGAATTTTTGTATTAACAGGGTGTTATGCCCGTTTGTAATTATAACCTAAAAATAAAGTTTACCCTATATGTTTGCCCCAAGTTGTCATTTAATTGATAGAAAATAGGACCGGTTCTATAAATATTTTCTATCAATTAAAATTGAACAAAAATAGGACAAGTTTCGTCAATTTCAAAATTGATGATAAATGTGTATGTATCTATCATTTATTTAGGATCCTAAAAAATCTACTAAAACTTGTACTAAATCATTGCTAATTACAAACGGGCATTAGATAAAACCAAGGTGAACCAATCATATTTATGCGTATATCACACATACCCACTAAAGTAATACATGTACATCCTTAAGTAAAGATATATACTTAACTTTTTAGTTAATGTTTATGCATTTTTTCAAATTCAATTTTGCAGATCATATTCATTAAGCAATAATAATCACAAAACCGATGATATTGACATTAACCTCAAAAAGATAAAATCTCTTTAAAAAAAATTTATTAAATATAAATATGTTTCAACTATATATTATATTATTTTTTGTAAATTTGCAAGTAACTTAGTGAAGATTCTCACTACCGTGATGTAATGTGAATATCTAATGTGTCGTGTTTTCAATTACATTACCAAAGTGTCACAATAAGGTCTTTCTCACAACTGCCATACATAGTATCTAAAACTTTTTAACTTTATCATTGTTCAATAATAAATAAAACATTTGCTACGTTCTCAAATCCAAAACTCCAATTCTCTAATTGCATTCATAACTCTAAATATACAGTAAGCGTAGAATAATCAGGAAGTTGTAAAAAAGATCAAAATTTCAAACTACTTTATGCTGTATTTACATTAAAACAGAGTAAGACGGATAAACTTAATTGTGTAAACTTGATCTCTCATACCACAACAAATACAAAATACAATTGACGAGCATTTTATTTTTGATTCATACAAAACAACAAATTGTTTTTTTTAGGATCTCAGATAGTGTCGATATAGTACATGGAGTCAATATTTTGTTATTTTATAACTAAGAAGTTTTACGACTGCCAATTGAAAAAAAGATTTACATCTGTTCCGTGGAAAATAACTGTTTTTGTGGACGTCTACCATATCGAAAGCCCTGGTCATGTCTCTTGATTTTATTGCTGGATGTGCTGGAGGTAAGTACACAGTACACTATATCCTTTATGGACCCTTGCAACAAAAACGCTGAATATATATGAAGTAGCTCATTATCTTTGTCCAATATATTTGCTCCAACCTGATGTTGTTCTTGTTGGAACTTTAGTTCTTTACGTCAGGTTATGTTTGAGCGACCAGGGGTCGCGACGCAAAAGATCTGACCGTTACGCGTTATGTTACGCTACGTTATGTTACGTTGCTTCGTTATGTGCCTTGCTTGCGTGCTTGTGATCTCTCCTTAGTCTCTCTCTCGTTTACGAAACAGCGATTCATATGCTCCGGCCGGGATTCGAACCCGGGCCGCCCGCGTGGAATGCGAGCATTCTACCACTGAACCACCGATGCTATATTAAAATTCTATGCAAAGCTGGTATTCGCAGTGCTGGTGATCTACTTGAATTTGTTCGGATAAATTTTTACTATTATTTCCATAATTTTTTTTGCGCGATTAAGGGGTTTAGCACATTTACTTTTCGAAATACAGGGTGTTGAAATTTTGGAAACTTGAATGTTTTAATTCGATAACTTTAAAATGGATGGATAAATTGATTTGACATTTGGCATATTTTGGCATATTTTGATAGAAATAGTAGTTTGTGCAACTAGTGTGGATATTATGGCCATATCGCACGAGGACGAAGTTTGAGCACGACGCCGTAGGTGGAGTGCCCAATCGTTCAAGTGCGATATGGACAATCCACACGAGTCGAACAGCATATTTTTCCTAGGACCCACTTGAGAAAAAGTCTAGAAAATAATAATTTCTATAAACTGTAATATAACTTCAAATTGATATTTTAACAATTCAATTTTATGTTTCCACTAATTTTTTTGTGGTAAACGTACAGTTCTTGAATGTCCAGTATGTATAATGCTACGGTTTCCCTTTTTAAATATACGATGCTGTTATAAGTAGATGTTGCTAGTCGGACTCCCTCATGAAGGGTACCGTACCATTATCTATAATAATGAATATTCTGCTAAATATTTCAAACATCTACCTGTTGTTATTAATATCAAGCAGAATAATTATTTAAAAATAAAATCAACAATAAAACAAAACATCTTCACGGGGAATCGAACCCGGGTCTACCGCGTGAGAGTCTGGTTTGCTTTCTACTCGGCCACCGAGGCTTTGCAAATTTATAATCTATAACGTCGAATGTGTTACATAATTTTCGCTTAAAAGGAACTAAAGTTCCTACCGTGTGTCCCGCGACACGTTCTACATTTTTTTTAGTATGCTTGGATCAATTCTTCTTGGATTATCCCATTTTAGCATCTGGATCACGCCTTAATACAGCTCCACAATGTTCTGAATCACTAAAATCTCATGCCAGCATATTGATTCTATGTCAATTGATAAACACTGCTTAATAACTATAGAAAACATAAGAATTTTGATTAGTATCACCACTTCTCCAGCCACTACTTTCTTTAAACATTTGTTTTGCTTTTAACTGTCTCTGACCCAATCTTCTTTAGCTTCTGTGAAAGTATTACCTCTTTATTCCATGTCTTTCTCGGTCACCTTTTTCCTCTGTTGTTCTGTACTCCCATTCCCGTTTTATGAAGAAATATAAGTAACTTTTATTATAATTATTCTAGGCGTAGCTGGTGTCTTAATCGGCCATCCTCTCGACACTGTAAAGGTGAACTTACAAACACAAAGTGCTAAAAATCCTAAATATACAGGTACATTACATTGCATTCAATCTCTTATGGTGAAAGAAGGGATAAGAGGCGTTTATAGAGGTGTGACTAGTCCCATTGCAGGTATAGCAGCATTAAATGCCGTCGTTTTTGGTGTGTATGGCAATGTACAAAAGAATATGGCTAATCCTGGTAGTTTGTCATCACATGCTATTGCTGGAGCAGCAGCTGGACTTTTAACAAGTTTTATAACAAGTCCGATGGAGTTGGTTAAATCTAGAATGCAGGCATGTACATGTATACATCTATATTTATACATAGAATTGATCTGATCTAACTTGTTATTAATAGGTTGCTGGGACTAAAGCTGGTAATAATCCATTAGATTGCTTAGTAAAAATTTATAGCAAAAATAGATTACGAGGTATTTTTAACGGACTCGGTATAACGATTGGAAGAGAAGTTCCAGCATTTACGACCTACTTAGTTACTTACGAATTATTAGCACGAACAGAAGAAGGAAAAATAGCATCAACTGCGCAAATTTTGTTTGCCGGAGGAATGGCAGGTAATTTCAAATTGTTGTTTAAAACGTTTATTTATTGATTGATACCCACAGCTCGTAGATTCTATTGGATTAGTTTTACATCCTCCTGAAGAAGTGGGGCTCGTCAACCAGGTAAACAGTAAACACTTGCAGTTTTTTCATTCATCAAATGATTTTTTCTTGATTGTAACAATAATCTCATTGATAGAAATCTAAGAATTTATTCTGTATTGCAAATGAAATAATCACGATGAAAAATTTGTTTCTCTGTAGATATGAATACACATTTTTAAATAAAACAGGAAGAAAATACACTTTGAAAATTTATCAGGACAATATGCTGGTGCCATCTGTGTAAAAGAAGCCATAATGCTTGTAGTACTACCTTAGCTACTTTCACATAGATGGCAAAGCAAGTTATCTTCGTGAATTTCTTAATTACTAGTGTGATGGAAGTCTTATGAAAATACTATAATTATATAACAGATCATTTAAAATTGTGCAAATATTTAATTCTGTAATGATTATCATAATTGTATTATATTGAAGTCAGAATTGGCAAAATTGAAGAGACTACTTTGACTACTTACACATAGATGGCACAATATGTACTTTTCATACATTTAGTAATTTATACTTCTATAAAACTATCCTCGCTTACTAAAATACTTTTATTATATCACAAATCATTTGAAACTATTTGAAAATTCGACTTTGTAATGTTAATCATATATTGAAGGAAGACATATTTGTCGATAGGCACTAAATTGAGCAAAATACTAATTGGTCTACTCACACATAGCTGGCGCAGTAGTTTGTGCACTTTTATTGGCATTTATAATTCTATAAAACTCTCTCAGGTTCCCAGAATATTGTAACAAATAATTTAAAACTATTTTTATTCGATTCTGTGAATATAATCACAATTGTGTTATGCTGGAGTTGAGAGGTCACTACATTGAGGAAGACTACTTTGGCTACTCACAGATAGATAGCGCAGTATGTTCTATTAGGTTCCGAAAACTGTGTAACTGGTTGATTCTATGATAAAAATCACTATTGTTTCACATTTCAGTTGAATATTATTGAAATTAAGATCCGGTTTCCAAAATTCCCAGCTATACATTTTTTTCACACATCCACGGCTCCACAAGTCTTTAATATTATTTGTTATAGGTGTAATTTCTTGGGTAATCCCTTATCCATTGGATGTTATCAAATCAAAAATCCAAGTAGATGGTATCACTTCGCAAAAATATACTGGATACTACGATTGCATCCAGAAAACCGTACAATCAGAAGGGTTCATCAGTCTATACAGAGGATTAACCCCGACCATCATCAGAGCTTTCCCAGTTAACGCTGCCACTTTCTTTGTAGTCACGTGGACAATGAGAATAGCTGAAATGGAATTTAAGATCTCTGAAAACTATTCACATTTTTTCAATATTAACATGGAGAACAGCTGATTATATATATTTTATTTATCAAGATATACTTAATAAATTTTTTTTTCATTCTAGGCTTTTTATTCAAATTATTTATCTCCAATAAATGACGTATATACCTAATTGTGCAATATTATTTACTAACTGTTTTTGGTGTCCTGACGTGTATTTAAAGTAGATAAATCTGAAAACATAACATGAAACGTAATAAATGTATCTAAGGCGCCGTTTTGATTAATCCAAGTTTATTTTTATGAAAATGCGGCTTGAAATGGCAGCAAAATCGCTATTTTTGTTTCCATATTCATGCTTTCAACAACTAACTGCTGATATATTACCTGTACTAAAATACTACTCATCCTACATTTACATCTACATGTAAAGGGGCTATGAAAATGTTTGCACTTCTTCAAAATAACGACATATTTCCATAACGTTAAGTAGTCAATTTATTAAGAAAACTATACAGGGTGTTTGATTAATAAAACTTTTGTAAAGTAAATAGTAATTCGTATTTCTAGCTTCTAAATAAAAAAGGACACTGTCCTCGATTATGGGACACATCAGAGGTTATATCAGTATTTTTGTTGTAAAGAAACCTCAACCAAGAAACTACTGCAAACATAAGTGAATTTACAGGGAAAGCGCGAAGCATTGTTGGAACTAATCCTGCATAAAGCTTCAGTACTCCTTCTGTTTTTATAACTTTAATCAGACAATCATAGGAGCTCGTATACATCCTTTCAGTTAATAAGCCATCAACTTGAGTTTTAGATTTAATCACGTCAGCCGGATATGGTACCACCCAAGAAGCAATACCTAAAATATTAAGAATTTTAAGGTGAAATTCATAGTCGACACTTGAGGGTCACTCATACTTCACTCATCCTTATTGTATGAGTATGAGTACAGATTCCAGCTCCCTTGAGTAAAGATTTCTAACCTATAAACCACGTTTATACCTTACACTGTCATTATACGATATCGAAATTTTGTTTGGTTTTGTTATTTGTCTTTTATAGTTTCAAATTTTTCAAGGAAATTAGTATGATGGATGATTTTATTGATTTTATAAACTATATACCTAGATGATGATAATGCTTACGTTTATCGTATTCGAATATGAATGCAATGCAACAGATGTCAGATGAACGTTAAAGGACGTTCATAAATCACAATTGTTAACCAAACGCTACCAAAAGTTCCTAATAATAACATTGATGCCAAACTCAAACTAAGTTGAGTTTGAGTATGAGTGACTCAAAGTGTCCTCAAGTGTCGATTATGGATTTCACCCTTGATGTTTTGCATACACAGGGTGGCGGCAACGAAAACAAAGCTTTGTCGATGCCACTAAGATCACCAATACAATGTAACAGCCAGATTCACAATCGTTGGTAAACAGCCAGTTTTTCAATATATAATTTAAGTTTCAATTACCTAACTATTAATTAAAAATAATAGATACTTAACAACAAGGTACTGTTTTTCAAACAACTTTTAATTATCAGTTAAGTAATTTAATATTTAGGATATTTTCTGAAGGTTGGCAATAGATACTGTAGAGTTTTCGCCAGAGATGTAGTAATATTTTACTTTCTCTATGGTAATATCGTCGCTAAAAGAAAAGAAGAACAAGAGTTAACCTAAAATTTAGTCACCAACAATAACACTGTTTCCAAAATGTCCATTTTCAAATAAATTATGCACATTAGAATTTCGAGATATATACGAATTGTGTGCTGAACCAGGCCATGTGACTACAATGTCCTGAATTTCAAGCTGTGCATCACTGATTGTCTGAACATTCAAAGAAAACATTTTTTTACGATTCCGAAATATTTCTGCGTTTTCCCCACCAGTTGAATTAATACGGATATGGGTACAATCTATTACCCCAATACACCTAGGAAATCGAGCTATTCTATAAAACTTTTCTCTGCTTTCTCTTACTTAATTAGGTGTTTGCGGCATATTAATGTATCTGGGGCGAAGAGTACAAATAGCTCGTGCTACTTTTTTAATTGTCTGGCAGATTTACTTACTCCACAAAAATCTCCAGATATTTTTAAAAATGACCCATTGGCTGCAAAACTCAGAAATAAGAGTAATTGTTGAGTAGAAGAGAGGCAATCGTTTCTAAAAAAAGATGAAATGAAATAATTTTAATTTAATCCCTGACTCTCATCAAATTTTTAAATTTACCTATCAGTTGGATGTGAAAGAATATCTTCTAATGACTCGTATAAATGTTCTACCGTATCTTTACTTAATATAAATCTGTCCAATAAGTCTTTATTGTCGTATTCCTCAAAAAAATTTGGTCTAGGACGTATAGTTTTTG
Source organism: Galerucella calmariensis (assembly GCA_910591675.1). NCBI lineage: Eukaryota > Metazoa > Arthropoda > Insecta > Coleoptera > Chrysomelidae > Galerucella > Galerucella calmariensis. The sequence continues at coordinate 483,667 of CAJUYG010000020.1, read as the reverse complement.
GACGTCTAGGCTCTTCGTCACCAGAGAACACATTCATGTTTGACGACGATTTTTAAGTACCAAAAACACAATATAAACGAAATAAAACACTTTTTTGTCACAATTCACGAATAAAACAACCAGAAATTCAAAATTCAAATGTAAACAAATTACATTTCCCTTATGATGTAAGACACGTGACAGCTATAAATTGTTTTGATTGGCTTCTATGAGCGGCGAACGGTGCCACGAACGGCCGACGGAAAAGGTAAGTAGGTATTAATTTCTTAAAATACACCACATCTTTACGTTAGCTAACAAGAAGTTTAATTGATACTTTTAATCTGATAAAACATTGAAAAACCGTTCCTTTGCATTAATCATCGATTAAATTTTAATAAAGACTTTATATTCAATTGAAAAACTGGCCGTTAGGGATATCTTAACCGAGACATTAACTAATGGTCAGATAACTTATGAAATTGCATTAACTTTTTAAACTATCAAACAACCCCACGCTTTGACTGTATGATGGGATTTTGCCTCCTCAATATCTTACAAAAGATTTTCTACTGTCCTCTTGCAAAAACAGTTTTAATATTTGACAGTTGACGCAGTTGATAACCATAAACTAGGTTAGATTTCCTTGGTTAGCACAGTTACCCGTACTTTGGGTCGTAGTTAAATATTTTAACGGTTAATCTACACTACCATTCACCATATATTGTGAAATCCCAGGTAACCTGATATTGTGAAACTGTCTTTAAATAGGGAAAGTACTAAATGTGACATATCATTTACAAGACAATTTTATAAGGAATTTGACATGTGACAGCTCAAATAATGACACCGCATCTGAACACCGAATACAACAAATTAATGCACAACCGAATATTGCAATTTTGATATTAGAGTTAGTATTTTATTGATGTCGCATTTGGTGAAATCGGATGCTTAAACCCATTACAAACATTTTACCTGCAACTCCACCAGATACAAACATGACGGCCGTCGAACTTTTTTCAACTGGTTGAGTAAACCGATCATAAACGATGAAGTAGGTTATATTAGCTGGTACTTCTCTTATAATTGTTATTCCAGTGCCGCGAAATACTCCTCTAAAGCCTGCCTGTTTATATAATCGTAATAAGGTGTCTAAAGGATTCTTCCCAGCTCTATGGCCTGCTACCTGAAAATTAATACCTTTAAAATACAGAAAACGGCTCATTAATAGTTATTTACGTGACTAGTTATGAAAAGAGCGATATTGTTCAACAAGCGTAATATTTGCCAAAACGAGCGCTAGCGAGTTCTGCAAATTACGCGAGTTGAACAATGTCGCTCTCTTCATAACGTGTTTACGTACAACGTTTTATCTAATTCCGCGCTTTTATAATATTTAATAAAATCTTCATTTACAATGGTAATATTAAAGTGGATTCAAATGGTGTTGGAAGTATTGTTACTATGAAGTATTCACCCAGAAAATTGACTTACTTTAAATAACTGTGTCCTTAATAATGTTGTTTTCAATAATTATAAATCTTAAAATACTATTAAATTAAAATAATGGGGTAATTGTCAGTTTATATAATGAAATAATTGTCAGTTTTGACAGTACCTAATTAATAAATTATTCTTTGAAATTCATGTGGTATCTCTATGTTGAAACCTAAACAGTTACGTAAAGTTTTTACATAACTACTTTTCATAACTGATATATGAAGGTTATGAAAAATGTGACGTTACCTAACGCCAAGGAGTGACTTAAAGTGTCACATTTGATTGCGGAATTAGATAAAGCGTTTTCGATTATTTACTTTTGGCTGCTAGTAGCAGCTCGTAGTGACTGAATTCCGTTCGTTTATTACCGGGCGTGACGCCTAGTCTTACCTTCCCCTTGCCCCTCAAGCACATACCGAAAAGTATGAGCTTCAAGCCACGGACATTAAATATTTGTGGTTTGTCCGGTTTGACGTTTATTCAAAGGTTAAGATTGTGCCGATTACGATTTAATACGATTTAAACCTTACTAAAAATATCTAAATATGCAAAATTTTATTATCAAAAACATTATAATTGAAAACTGTTCTTCTAAGAACACAGGAAATTCATTGACATTGGAACATGTCAAGTGGTTTTGAGGATCCTAAAAAATCGTGTTCGATTTGCTCAAAAGTCGTGACGACTGAGGCGTCACGCACAAGTGCTTGAAGACCAAATAAACGGAAACAACAATAGTCAAATGCTGTCTATCATGCGGGTCATACGGTTCAACAAAGACATACTTACCGTTTTTGTTTTCTTTTAATGCGTTTAATCATAACTTCCAAATAAAATCCGTAAGATGAATAAGACAGACTTATGCAATTTTGACGGGAGAAAAAAGAATATCTATTTAGTTTTCAGCGATTCTAAAAAGTCTTTCACCAGCGAAGTTTTCATTTAAATGTCTGCAGTTATGTCACTTTGATAATAATAAGAAGCAATTTTCCGGTATTTTGCATCCTCAAGCAAAAAGAAATGGTACTTAATCTGATAGATTATTTCGGAAAAAGTGGAAATTTGTCAACCAAGAGGGCAGCTGAAAGTTAGGGGCTGCAGGTGTGACACAAAGAGCCAAAAAACTTTGACACTCATTGAAGTTTAATAAAAATATTCATGGGGAAAAGCTTCAAAAATCGTTGCGTTATCAAGTTTCTGCCCTTGGGCTGCTAAACAATACTTTACGCCTTATTTTCGATGTTCATATGATTGGTTTTCCGGTAAGGTAGGCAAAAAAGAGCATACAAAAGATATAAATATTACTGTTGTTTCAATTAAATTGAAGTGAACTCGCCTGTAATCTTGACTTAGCTAATTCCATCGGACTAAGAATAAAACTACCCAAAAATCCTGCAGTTGCTCCAGCTATTAAAACAGTACTGTAAGAACTCGGCATGATATTGTAAATGGAATGATAGACACCAAACGTTACTGCATTTACAACTACAAAAAAAAGTATTCTGTATTTGTACCCGCAACGTTTACAATTCTATATTCTGTACTTACAGTCTAATAACTTTGCGGCTACGTCATAACATCTGGTATATATAATTTTTGGAAATATTAATTAGTAGAAAATAGGTTTGCTTGTTCATCCACTATTATACCATTGATTGCTGAAAATACTTATTCAAAACGGTTCAAAATGAAATTGTGTGCAAAATTGTTTGACTTTAAGTATATTAGAAGTTAGCAGTGAGTGAGTGAATGAAGAAAGAAGAAGTATTTAAATATAGACTATGAGCCCATGGGGAAAAAAGGATCGCGATTTGAAACAGCCGCAAACCCATTCAGAGCGATAGTTTATCGTGCCACCCACCATCGGTTCCAGCACTATGGCGTACATTTTCTCTTGTGCAGAAAAGCGCAGTGGAAAACTGAACATTTTATTTTTCACCCCCTGAAACCGTGATATG
>CAJUYG010000020.1:383620-480217 GCA_910591675.1 Galerucella calmariensis | reverse complement strand
AACCTCTAAAAAGGTGATTTCAAACTGTACGGCATTGGCTTCTCGGAAAATAAAAAATTTCCAATGTCTTTTCACGCAACTTTTTTTGTACGGCACTTCTGTCAAATCTTTATTTATATGTTGTATAATCTACAGAAAGTCTTAATACAAATAAATTAATTTGAAAATTATAAAATATAAAATATTTGTGTAAATCAATGAAAGTAATTATCTGAGCATAATTCCAAATAACAAATTTTTATGAATAAATAAATAACAAATTTTAATGGAATCTCTCTTGACCTATTTGTGAGTTTTCTATTTTGAATTAGATTTAGCAATGGGTTCTCATTAGACCCTTAATCTTTTTCGGCATCTTATGATTTGATGGGTTCTCATTAGACCTTAATATATCAAATTTATTTATTTATAATTTATTTAGGAAATTTAAATATTTATTTTGGGACATTACCAGATCACTTGATTTACAATAATTTTATTTTTATGCTCATGTTGGATAGCTTGAATTCTGTGTCCACTTGAATTGTCATTTGTCATTTGTTAGTTTTTAAATTGAAGTAGTGTCACTTCGATTTCCGATCTACTAACACGTGTTCGTGTAGTAGCTGAAGATTATAATTAAAATTAAAAATGTTCAAAATATGAAGACAGTTTAACCCCAATCAGGGGATAATTTTAAATTTTAATTTTAATGTAATGTTATCATTGTGACGTTAATGTGTTGTCGACATTTAATTAGGTTTCTTGTATCATATCTGACGAGTAAGTAATTCTTACTAATTTCTTTTTTTTAAATTTTCCAACTATTATTACTTACTTGCAGGTATAGCACTGAAGATGGCTTAATAGCCGAAAGCGCTTTGCAATTTTAAATAAAAAATACAACAATGTTTTCTTGACTTTCTAGTCATCTGTACTCAGCTATAAAGATATTCACCTAATCTACAGAAACCAATGCCGTACAGTTTGAAATCACCTTTTTAGAGGGTGGAAAATAAGAGTTTTTCAAAATTTTCCTAGATTTTCCGAACGATTATTTTTGAACGTCAAAGAGTCTGGACCGATCTTCTATAATTTTACTATCAAATGTAACAAACGGCGTACAGTTTCATATCACGGTTTCAGGGGGTTCAGTTTTCCACTGCGCTTTTCTGCACAAGAGAAAATGTACGCCATAGTGCTGGAACCGATGGTGGCATGATAAACTATCGTTCTGAATGGGTTTGCTGCTGTTTCGAATCGCAACCCTTTTTTCCCCATGGGCTCATAGTCTAATAGACAAACGTGAAAATTATTACCTGATAATCCAATTAGAGGACTGGTTGCGCCACGATAAAGACTTCTTATGCCTTTATGATTCAAAAGACTGCGCATTGCTCTAAGCGTTCCACGGTAATTGGGGTTAATAGAATTTTTAACTTGAATGTTCACTTTTATTGTGTCTAAGGGGTGGCCGACTATCACACCAACCAAACCTACAAAAACAGGACATTTTTAAAAAAGAAACCTTGAACATCCATCGAGTACCCTTGCTTCTACTTAGTTTCAGAGGAAAATCCCAGTGACTAGTAGCTTGTTTAGACCTATTTCTCTGAGTAGGTGTTGTGCCCTACGGTTCTGCCATACTGCCATACCATTTTAGAACTGATTTAGCAAAAACTAAGTAATTTAATTAATTACTGCTTGACTATCTGACATGATAATCCTTTGCTTTCTATCTTTTATCAATTTTGAACTAGGCACATTTTACTAATGCCCGTTTGTAATTATCAATAATTTAGTAAATTTAGTTTTAGTAAATTTTTTAGGATCCTACACTTAGGACACTAAAATATTGACAAGAAAAAAATGTGTTTGCAACACACCATGTTTTAGTCACTTATTTAGGTTGTGATTATGCGCACTGAGCAGTATGATTTTGTTAGTATCCAGTCACTTTTCAGATTTTAGCAAAGAATTTGAATTTTTTAACTTAAATAGGTAATGTCTTTCTTTATATAGTTCAATAAGTCGAAGTACTTGATCAAGAGACCACGACATTTTTGATATTTAAAATAGCTCAAACGAAAAACTTTCACATACACATAACATTCTCACGTTGGTTGTGTAGCAGAAACAGTGTCACCACCATCATGAAAAATAAAAAAATCAATAACCTTAAAATAAAGTTTACCCTATATGTTTGCCCCAAGTTGTCATTTAATTGATAGAAAATAGGACTGGTTCTATAAATATTTTCTATCAATTAAAATTGAAAAAAAATAGTACAAGTTTCGTCAATTTCAAAATTGAGTGAAAAATTTATGATAAATGTGCAGATACATCTATAATTTATTTAGGATCCTAAAAATTGACTAAAACTTGTACTAAATAATTGATAATTACAAACGGGCATTAGGTATGAATTTTCGCTTAGAAGATACTTTTGTCAAGCTTTCTGAGTGTTTGGTTCCTGTCCCAGACCCTTTGAGCTGTATGTTTTATTTTATTATATTTATATATCTCATTTAGCTTACCAAATACATTTCTGTACCTTCAACTCACCTCCCAAACAACCAGCGAAAAAATCAAATAACATAAAGCCTCACGTTTTCGATAACAAAATTTATCACTCCAGCTTCCGCATCTTAATCTATCTTTACTTATTTATAATAAATCTGGTAAACATTGCTGCTTTCAAATATTGATGTTAAATGTATATCAGGTTTGTTCCAACTGACAATTATGACGTAAGACACATTGCCGCTACGAAAGTAACGCCTTTATAGTATTTTGATTGATTGGTTGCGCTTGCGCGTAATCTAAACATCAACCAATCAAATTTTTCTAAGTCAAAGATTGGGGTTAACGTTTTTAATACATTTAAACGGTTCACTATTGTGATATTTTGATGAGGATTAATCACAGACCTGCCTTTTTTTCCATTCCTTCCAATGTAATGTGTTAGAGAGACATTAACAATCGAAGACGCACACTAAGAAGGGTATTTTTTCAACCTTATATGATTTTGTTGTATTGAAAACGTGTTGCCAACCACTTTTTAATCTTGTCAAATTTGACAGTCCGTTTTTCTAACGGAAAATCTATTGTATTGCTAAATTATTAGTGTCTGAATCATTAATCAACCTCGGTACTTAATTTCAACTGATTTAAAAGGAAGAAATGAGTAAATGGAGTGCTTTTAACACAACACTCACTAATAATAGTTCGAGAAAGTGTATATTGGTTGATGATTTTCATCGGAATCATCAAAAAAAAGTAAGTTATTTATCCATTAATTAATATAATCATTTCGTAAGCTTTCTACCTACCTGGAACTGATCTTAAGCATTCTAATATAACATTATTTGATTTTAAATTCACTAAATCGAAGGAAACAGAAATTCTTCAATTTATAAAGAAATTATTACACACACAAATATAATTGCTTTAAATAACAATCAAGGGTAGGCTCTACTAACAATATTTTCCTTTCGAATGAACAGTTCGTTATTTAATGTTTAATTATTTATACTGTAAGAGAAGTAAGTAACATTTACTAGTCGAGAACAATATAGGGAGGAGAAAAACATCCTTTCTTCATTATCTTGTTATTTTTTGAGTGTTCACAAGGTGGGAATTAACCAAAAAAGAAAGCACAAGCAAACAAAAACGAACGACCATTTTCAGCCATCAACAGCTGTTAAAATTAATGAATATACCATGGAAAAAGAAGAAATTAAGTCAAAGAACGACAAAGTATACCGTATTTTAAAATAGTTCTAAAAATTTCTTGTCACCGAAGTCACTTTCATTGTCAATGAAAGTTGATTCACATAATCGGAAAATGCAGTTTTTACAACTGATAAAAGATTTTAATTTGTCCAAAGGTGTACGTAGCATAGCAATTGAAAGATATTTGATAACCTTTACAGACGTCTTTCAAATTTGACTTTTCATTTCATTCTCATTTCAGTTAATATTTATTCATTAAATAACTAAATTACTTGTGTCCAAATCTTAACTAAGTAACAATCTGGCTCAGAACAATGAAATGGGCGAATCGAATACCATCATCGGAAAGCCCATGGACGTTGGATCGGGAAGATGTATGAGTATACAGGCGATGCAAGCTCTTTTCGAATTAAAAGAAAACAATCAACTTTGCGATGCGACTATAGTTTTAGATGATGGAGCCGAAATTCCAGTGCACAGAGCGATTCTTTGCGCTTGTAGCTCTTACTTCAGGTAAATGTTTTCAAATTAAATATTAAATTTTTTTATTTGAATTTATTCTTTAAAATACGCGTTTATTACCACTGAAGTTGTTAATGACATCAGTCAAATCCTTTATAGAACTACGAGTAAATAATTCCAAAAAAATAGTAGATTATCAAATCAAATTTAAGAGTAATAATAATAATAATAATAATAATTTATTCAGGAACTTATTAATACATGATTACATTAACAGTAATAATTAAAAAGAAAATTCCGAATAACAGTATACCCACTTAGGCAGAGCCTGTGCGTGGGTTCAACGTTTTATCAGAATTTTATAAAAATTATCTTAAACATTCCACAGCAATGACTATAATATCTAGTATCAATAATTATTTAAAAAAACGTTAAGAAAAGGCAGATTTGTAAGTAAATTATTAAGTTGGCTTCTATAGTAGTATAAAATTACAAGAAATATTTATAAAATATATAAGTTTAAAATACATAAGTTTAAACTATTGAAATGTTAAGATTTATTATTTAAATTAACATGTATTCATGTACTAAACATTATGAACCAAATAATGTCAATAAATCTGTTAAAATTTCTTTCATTGGAATTATTAAAGTACGGTAAAAAACAACAATAAATATTCCAACAAATTAGCTTAAAACAATCAAGAAAAAATGTAATGCACATACAGGCTAGTCCTTGAATTTTGGGGAGGTTTTCTCTCGTCGTCAATATCTTCATAAGTGATAATTGGTCTCACTATGGCAGTGTCATCCAGCTCAGGATTTTTGGGTTTTTTTCGGGCCGAGATGGGAAACTCATGTTCGACTGGGTCCTTAACCAGTACCCAGACACTGTTGGACTCATACCCACGGAAATGCCTACTAACCAAACCCACCTCAAACTCGCCGCTTCTCCCGCCTTGGAATCACTACCCTAGCATACTTCAAGACGTTCGGCGGTCCCTCACACACTCTCCGTCATCTTCTCCCTTCTATCACATGCCATCTCGAGTCCTTCTCTTTCCCTAATCATGCTCTCTACTCCGCCACTTATCTCCATCTATTCCTCCTCGCCCCTCAACCTAATCTCCACCATATTTTCCCAATACACTGCCTCTCCCAGTTTATTTTCCAGCTTCTTCAAAACTTCCTCGTTCTTTCAACATCTAAACACATGTCCCACATCATCCTCCACTTCACATCTCTCGCACATTGCAGTTTCTCTTTTTCCAATCTTGTGGAGGTAGCCCACTCTCGACCCATGCCCTGTGAGCACCTGCGTCAAGAAGTAGTTCACCTCCCCGAATTTCCGGTCCACCCAATTTCTACTGCTCACAACCGCTCCTTTTAGCGTGCCCTCATACTCATCTCACCTTCTCTCCATTTCCTCATCCATCCATTTCTGTACTCCATCTTTGGTCGCACCCCTCCAGCGTTTCTGTCTGGCTCTAGCCATCAATTCCAATGGATAGGACCTAGGATTTTTGGGTTACATCCCCAATTTCTCCCTGCCAGATTCCTGCACACCACCAGAGCCATTTTTGCTTTGTATATAATTTCCTTTTCGTGTTTGTTCCACATCAGGAGTTTACAGTTTAAAGTCAAACCTAGATACTTTACTTCTTTTCTCTATTCAACCTCGTCCCCATCTTTTACTTTTCTTAGCGAAGGCCAAGGTTTTAGTGGAGATCCAGTTAAGTCTCACTTGCCTTCGCCAGCTTTTTGTATAGTTCAGATCCTCTTGTACGATGTCACAAAGGGTGTTTTCGAATTTTTCCCTGGCTGTTATGACAATATCGTCGACATATCCTTGGCAGGATATTCCGAAGTCAGTCAAGTCCCACAGGATTTTTGGTAAGCAGTTCATCCATTTGGATGTCTATGTTTTGTCTACACCTCGTCTATTTCTATTTATTGCTCATTTGACAGTCTCAAAAGCTCCTACTATATCCAAAAATGCGCTAACTCCGGTTTCTTGGTTTAGAGCAAGTCCTGAATATAAAAGCGAAGATATCGTAAAAGAAAGCAAGCTTATTTTTTAACTTTTTGATAAGTTTCGAAACAAGAAACAACAAAACATGGCCACGTTACATAAAATATAACAAACTTTTAAAACTTCTATACAATCTGAAAATAATCAAGTGATTAACAAACACTCCCAAGTTAATTAAGTGCTTTTACCATAATTACTTAGTACTTTCCTGTTACTTAACAGATTCCAAGCCAATCGTTTTATGTCAAAAAATAAACATATTTCGTTAACTTCACAGGAGAATTATAATAGCTATTTATGATATTAGTGTTAAAAGTAACATTTTATTTTGTGAGTGAAAAAGTTTCACGTTTAAATTAAACAATATTTAATAGATTTGATAGTGATTATAGCCTCAACTGATTGGTGAAGTGTTAATTCCAATATAATGTCATTGTCGTCACCATTGGCGATCGGCCACCTTCGGTCAGCCTCGTGTGCTTTTTTGACATGAAATAATGCGTCCAGCTCCCCCTTGCTACCTGTGTGTCAACTGCTATCCAATGTACTGTCATTCCCATTAGAGTTTTCTGGTCATAATAGAAACGTCTAGATGTAGCTCTAGCTCTAGCTACATTTAGACGTTCCTGCTCTCGATGGTATGATCTTATTCTTATTATTTTTTGCAGAGCTCTATTCACTACAACACTGCATAACAGAGAAAAGCACAGAGTTCATTTACCAGGCGTGACATCGGAAATGCTTCAAAAACTTTTGGTGTACATATATTTGAGAAAATTAGACATAAACCATGACAACGTCTACTCTTTATTGATCACCGCGGACTATTTGAGTATATTAGGCGTGCTAGAACTCTGCTGCAAATTTCTAGAAGACAATCTAACCCCAAAAAACTGCATTGGTATTCTGAACTTTGCAAGGAGTCACTTTTGTAGAGATCTAGCTAACGATACATGGAAATACATCATGCGAAATTTCGCTCTGATTGGTAGTGATAGTAACGAAATTTTAACTTTATCGTTGTCTGAAATCCAAGAAATTATCAACGCTGATGATTTGAATGTAAAAAGTGAAGAAACGGTTTGGGAGTTGATTTTGAGATGGATCGATCACGATACTGAAGCTAGGAAAAAACATATCGTTTCTTTAATGAAATGTATACGACTGGGGTTGCTGGATACTCAATTTTTTCTTGAAAGAGTCAAAGAACATCCATATGTGTCAAGTTCGGAAGAGAGTAGACCGATGATTATTGAAACTTTGAAATTTCTTTACGATTTGGAGATGATAACGCACAGGTAATTGGCTTTAGACTAGTTTTATGATTATTTATTATTGTAATACACACATTGTTCACTGTCACTTACCACGTTGAAGCTTACAAGATATTTTGTATACACACTATATCTATACTTTCATTACAATAAATCTAGGCTTCTCTGAAAGCTTATTATTTGTTTTGGAGCTAGGTTTGCAGCCTGTCCAGGATCTAAACGAGCCTGTGCTATAAAACTGCTTTAGCAGAAGTTAAAATACCGGTTTTTGATTGCCTTATATTGTCTTTAGATGGGGAGGGACCAATACTGCAAATTTCTAACTTCAATAAATGTTAAAAAAACAGTAACTTGGGCATTCTCGAGCGCGACAGATATTCATACCACTTATGCCCCAAGTGCATCTGATAACAACGGTATACTAATCTGCCGGTTTGCGTGGGGAGGGGGGGTAGGCATATAAAGTAGTCAAAAATCCGAAAAAAAAAATTTACTCGAGCGCGTCAGATTTTCGTAAGGGGTGTTAAGTAGGCCCCAAGGAAGCTTCCTTTAAAAAACTGACGATTTCGGCGTGCCGATAAGTTACGACAAATTTTTGAAAATGCAAAAAAAAGTTCTTTTGAAATACTCGAGCGCGTCAGATTTTCATAGGGGAGGTTTATCTCGGTATCCTGAAAGCATATTTTCTTAATCTAACCGAAAAAGGTTTTTTTGTTTATTTTCTTTCCTTTCTTTCTCCCTGATAAAACGGGGAATTTAATAATAACAATAAAGCGATAGATACAACCAAGGTAAATGTAGATGAAATTTAGTACAAATTGTATTATTTATTGTATAAAAAATGGAATCATATAAAAATTGTATTATAATTGTATTGTTATGCATGACCTTTACATTTTTGCTCAATACAATTCATCTTCTTCTTCTCCACTGGAACTTGCATATTGTGGCTGAGTGCCTGTAACATTACATGTTTATGGCACATTCCTCTTTTTTGCTTCAATTCTTCACTTCGTTTTGCTCACGGTACGTCCAGAAAAACAATTTGAGGATCAACAGGCTATTGAATAATATAAATAAATGAAACTGTACATGTTAATAATACTTTTGTATACAGATACGCGTAACCTATTCCGAGTCCACGAAAATTGTCGAGAAGCTTTAGGAAAAAAAATGTTGAGATATAATAAAAGTTACATAATTTAATCATCGTTGTTTCATATTAATTTTTTTAAAAACCTCCGTTTTCGAGATATACTCAAAAAACCGGGAGTTTGAGTTTTCATGATGCTTTAAGTCCAAAAGTTTTGGACAAAAATGTAAAGAGACCTTTTTTTGTGTAAAATTGAATTACCTTTTTTTATCTCAATTTTTGGAACTTTGCTTCGTTATGTGCCTTGCTTGCGTGCTTGTGCTCTCTCCTTAGTCTCCCGCTCGTTTACGAAGCAGCGATTCATATCCTCCGGCCGGGATTCGAACCCGGGCCGCTCGCGCATTCTACCACTGAACCACCGATGCTATATTAAAATCTATGCAAAGCTGGTATTCGCAGTGCTGGTGATCTACTTGAATTTGTTCGGATAAATGTTTACTATTATTTCCATAATTTTTTTTGCGCGATTGATCCTTTTTGTTCATTTCGAAGAAATTTAAATTATTTTATTCGGAATTTATTTCAATACGATCGCGCAAAAAATGGTATAAGCATCTCGAACGTTAAGGGTAATTACAACGTTTGTATGTAGATTCGTCTCGTAAAATTTGACAAAATGATATGAGGATTAAGGGGTCTAGCACATTTACTTTTCGAAATACAGGGTGTTGAAATTTTGAAAACTTGAATGTTTTAATTCGATAACTTTAAAATGGATGGATAAATTGATTTGACATTTGGCAGGTGGTGTGAAAGGGCATATTTTGAAAGAATTAGTAATTTGTGCAACTAGTGTGGATATGATGGCCATATCGCACGAGGACGAAGATATGGACAATCCACACGAGTCGAGCAGCATATTTTTTCTACGACCCACTGAAGAAAAAATCTAGAAAATAAAAATTTCTATAAACTGTAATATAACTTCAAATTAAAAATCTAACAATTCAATTTTATGTTTCCACTAATTTTGTGGTAAACGTATAGTTCTTGAATGTCCAATTTGTATAATGCTACGGTTTCCTTTTTTAAATATACGATGCTGTTATAATTAGATGCTGCTAGTCGGACTCCCTCATGAAGGGTACCGTACCATTATCTATAATAATGAATATTCTGCTAAATATTTCAAACGTCTACCTGTTGTCGTTATTAATATCAAGCAGAATAATTATTTAAAAATGAAATTAACAATAAAAAAAAACTTCTTCACGGGGAATCGAACCCGGGTCTACCGCGTGAGAGTCTGGTTTGCTTACTACTCGGCCACCGAGGCATAGGCAAATTGTGTATCTATAACGTCAAATGTATTACATCATTTTTGCTTAAAAGGAACTAAAGTTCCTACCGTGTGTCCCGCGACACGTTCTACCTTTTTGTTTTGTAAAATGTATCGTTCGCGATTCATATGCCGCAAAGCGTTTTTCGGTTGACGAAATGGCTCCTCCATACTTCCGGTCATGCGGAAACCGGCAGATTTTGTATTTTTAGTTTCAGATTATATTCTTCAAAATAAAAAAATAAAAAATCTCACTCGAGAATGCCGGATTAACGTTTTTTTTTTACAAGTTCGCGACCCTATAACTCGTGGGCGTCAAGGACTTATCGTCAGAATAGTCAAATTACTAAACTAAACTAAACTAACACTAAAATCAACCCCCAATATCTTAATCTGACGCGCTCGAGTATTTCAGACTATCGATTTTTTTTACTAATCTGATCGTCTATCCTAGGTGCGCGTCACTACATATAGAGCTAATAAATACTTTCCAAAATTGTCCTATTAGGTCTAAGGTATTTCTCATATCTTCAACTGCCACGCTCGAGTATTCCCGAAAAATCCCCTATTCGCCTCCCTAACTATTGCTGTTTTTCTTCATTGAAAACGTCAAAACCAGAAAGTCAATATAAAAAGTTATAATTTAATATCGCTCTTATAACTTTATCTCATACTATTGCTAGAATATCGATTGCCGCTTCGACTTTCAGTCCAAATAATATCAGAAGCGGTAGTCAATTCCTAATAATTTGGTCTCCTAGAGATGGTGAAGTGGTAACCCCCGAAATAGCGCGTCCCAGAGTACCGCACGAGATTCTCTTCGCTATTGGAGGCTGGAGCGGAGGATCTCCAACAAATTTTATCGAAACCTACGATACACGTGCCGATCGTTGGGTGAAGGTTGAAGAAGTCGATCCAACTGGACCAAGAGCTTACCATGGAACCGCCGTTGTGGGATTTAAAATATACGTAATCGGAGGATTTGATGGTATGGATTATTTCAACTCCTGCAGATGCTTTGACGCGGTAACCAAATCTTGGAAGGAAATCGCACCTATGCACGCTAGACGGTGCTATGTTAGTACAGCTGTATTGGAAGACTTAATTTACGCAATGGGAGGTTACGATGGACACCACAGACAAAATACAGCAGAGAAGTACGATCATAAAACGAATCAATGGTCTTTAATAGCTCCTATGAATATGCAAAGATCCGATGCCAGTGCGTGCCATTTGAACGGTATGGTTTTGAGGTAAAAAAATTTTGGCGATGCTAAAAATTATTTTTTCTCAATTTTTAGGTAAAATTTATATAACCGGTGGATTTAACGGTCAAGAATGTATGCATTCTGCTGAAGTTTATGACCCAGAACTTAACCAATGGTCTTTAATAAGCCCCATGAGGTCTCGAAGATCGGGTGTTTCTTGTATATCTTACCATTGTCAGGTTTACGTAATCGGTGGGTTTAATGGTATTTCAAGAATGTGCAGTGGAGAAAAATTCAATCCACAAACTAACAGCTGGTCACCGATACCCGATATGTACAATCCCAGAAGTAATTTCGCCATCGAGGTCATCGATGACATGATATTTGCAATTGGAGGATTTAACGGTGAGGGTTGTATTTTTTAAATATGTGTCTATAATAGCTTGAGGTATGTAATTCTTTTTAGGAGTAACTACGATTTACCATGTAGAATGTTACGATGAAAAAACTAACGAATGGTACGAAGCAACTGACATGAATATTTACAGATCGGCTTTGTCAGCTTGCGTCATTGATGGACTACCGAATGTTCAGGATTACATACATAAACATAGGTAGCAAATAAGATTTATTTTTAATGTTTTTGAATTTTGAAAGTAGTACGGTTTCATGATAATTTTTTTGAAGGAGCATTGTCAATACCGTCTTCACCATAAGGGCACACGGGGCCCGAGCCCAGGGCCCCATTCTCTCAGGGGTCCCCAAAGGATCGAAATCCCAAAAGAAGCCGTTATCATAATCGTAAACAAAAAACCAGCAGCATCCTAATATCATTAATGACATATTATATCATACTGCATCTGATTACCTATGATAAATGGTCATACTTTGTGAAAAAATGTTATTATAATTCGCTTTTTTCACTTTCCAAAGGAGCCCCAAACTCTTGTGGGCCCAAGGGCCCCAGCCTAGTTTTAAGACGGCCTTGAGCATTGTTTAAGTCTTGATTGGGTTTTATAATAGTAAGAAACAATGTAAACAAAGTCGACTTAAGCCGTAAAGTGCTGAATTCTGGCCTTTATGTCAGTAGACTCTAATTTATTACGATACCTAACCTCAAACAACAACAGTATTTCATCCATTCATACTTTGGTTTGTGCTCAACAGCCCAAGCTCTTGAACTGAATCTTTGTACCATTACCCACGTTATTTACCTACTTCCATTCCAGAAGCTTCCTGTCTTCTATATAGGCCACCAGTTTATCTGGAGGGATCTTCAGTAGTTGTGATGGTTGTATCTCCACTCCAAAGTGCTTCCAAAGGTCAAGGAAGGCTGCTAATAATAATAAGTCATTAGTTATAAAAACTGAGCAATTTTCCGTATTACCACAGGTTCAAACGACATTTTATATATAAATGCCTTCAAAGCTCTAAAAAATCTTTAAGAAACTAAATTCTTTCCATCATGGAGCATGTACCCATCAATCACTTACAATTCTGTACTCCCATTGAGACAAATAACCCCAAATAGCAACTAACCTGTTCCGTCTCGGCCTGAATTAGGCTGCAGATTTTAGTTTAATTCTTTGTTTGTTTTTAGGGATCGATTGATGGAAGAGAAACGACAAAAAATGATAGCTTTGGAAAACCAACGAAATTTAGGCGGATTACAAAACAATAACAACAATCATCAAGATAATATAGCAGCAGCTGTAAACGCGAATATGCAACAACTTAATATTCTGCAACAACTTAATGCTAATTTAAACCCAGCTCTTCCTCCAGTACCTGTAGTGAATCCCATGCCCATGGACGTAGACGACCGCGACGCAGAAGAGCAGTAGACCAAACTGAGTGCCGCTTTATAACTACATTATTATCATTTGTCATTACAATATAAGAAAGTCAACTAAAAATAAGTTTATTCCAAACAGGTTGCTGTATTTTGGTGTGTTAAATTATTGTTTGAAGAAAATTTTGTTCAAGTTTGTACTTATACTTTTCTAAAGTATAGTGACAAGTGATGGACAAAAAGAAAAATTATATAACATCCTGCATTCCAAAATAACAATTTGGATTCATATAAATAGGAGGATACTTTCAAGTTGTTCGCTTAAAACCGTCAGGGATTTAATTATAATCAGCTGCAAATGCTGTCGGCTTAATACCTTGTCATTTTAGTGTTGATTTGATTTTAAATATTTTCTCTGGAATCTGTTTTTTTATTATTAATCCCGTAAATTGGAATAGCTTTTTTTAAATAAAAGCAAGTGGTCCTAAAGTTGTAATATTTCTTATATACCAGCACTACAGGCCTATCTTGTTCTTCTTCTTCTGTCCATCCCATTTTCTTTAATTCCACCATAAATCTTTCTGAGCATTTCACGTTCCAATATCTCTAGCTTATTCTGCTCTTTTTTGTCCATTGCAATGTCCAGGATTCCCAAGGTAACTGACGGACTTATTGTTTAGTACATTCTTATTTTTGCTGTTCGAGTTTAACATCTTTGATACCATTCCTGCTGCTTTACTGCTATTTTAGTATTTTCTTTTCTTCGTCTCCTTTATTTGTGATAGTGACTGCCAAATATTCGATTTGTTCCACTTTTTATATTCTGTAAATATTATTTCCATTACAATTTATAATGATATCGGTTTCCTCATCGTCCTTAATTACCATGAATTTTTTTTTGTCGTTGATTCTTTCCTGGATCTTGCCATGAGTACTATGTCGTCCGCATATGCAAGACATTGATGATTATTCCCATAAATTGTTCATAAATATCTCCCAACTGTAGTGTACTTTGTAACAACAAAAAACTACTACATTATTAAAATGCGATTTTTATAAATTTTGGTTTGAATTCCAGCGTTAAATATGTAAAAAGACTGGAATTATCCATTCATACTATCTATATAATACTTTTACAAGTTTTTCCGAAGCAATTGTAGCGTTTTTAAATGATTTTACAAACTTTTACAATATTTTCTATACTGTTATTGCAGCTATATGCAATTGTACCAAAAAATAAATTATACAAACTTACTATTGTCTTGAATTTACTGTGTTCACCCTTACTTTATAAAATCTACTCATATTACTAACTAACTTTTGCTCAAGCATATTTATTTTAAAATATATTTCAGAATGACATCTTCCGTTGTCTAATAAAACATTTAAAAAGGCAAGTTAGATTGAAAAATTGCTTTTTATGCCATCAGTTACGTAATGCCTAATTTTGTGTAACGCATGAGATTTTTGCGGAATGAACGACGTGAGTTTCACAAAAACTCACAAGTTACACAAAATTTCATTTCGTAACGTATTGCATACAAGATTTTTTCTAATTTTGAAGAAAGTATTAAAAAAATAAAATTTAATATATTTGATAAAAATTTGGAAAACATAAATTTAGTTTGTTGCTGTTACTTCATGTTAGTTGTCAGTTTGACATTTTGTAAAAAAGTCTAGACGGAAGGTTTTCAGCGAGATTGATATATTTTTAGTTTTATTTTTAAAAAATGAGTGATTCAAGTTCCGAAGAGCTACCAAGCGATATTGAAGAGGCAGCAGGTAATGCTCTATTATCAGTAACTCCCAAAAAGTCAAAGGCAGTTTATGATTTGGCATACGAAAAATTTGTTACGTAGTGTGATGAGAAGAAAATTAAACATGTTAATGAGAAAGTTTCACTTGCATATTTTGAGGGTAAGAAAAATCTAAAAGTTTCCACATTATGGACAATTTACTCAATGTTAAGGTCTGAACTAAATCTGAAAAGGAATATTGATATTAAAAAATATACAAATTTGGTAGCATATATTAAAGGGCAAGCGGACGGGTACAGTGCTGAAAAGTCAAAAGTTTTTATTAAAGAAGATTTTGCCAAATTTTTAGTGGAAGCTGATGACAAAGAATACTTAATGGCTAATGTTGCAATGATAATTGGAATGGCAGGAGCATGCAGAAAAGCAGAATTAACATTTCTTCCAGTTGAAAATGTTATAGACGAAGAAAGCCATTTTCGTGTTGATATCCCACTTTCAAAAACAAAAGTTATACGGCAGTTTGCAATTACCACTAGAGACATTGAAAATACGAATCTTGTTGAAATATTAAGAAAATATATTAAGTTGCGTCCCCAGGTTCTTAAACACAACAGATTTTTTGTAAAATATGCGAATGGAAAATGTACCGGAAATCCTGTGGGAATTAACACATTTAGCAGTCTGCCAAAAGTTATTGCACAATTTCTTGGTCTGTCAAATCCTGTTCTATATACTGACCACTGCTTCAGAAGAAGCTCTGCCACTTTCCCAGCAGACAGTGGCGCTGATATTTTAAAATTAAAGAGGCATGGAGGTTGGAAATCTACCTTTGTTGCGGAGGGATATGTTGAAAATTCGATGAATAATAAAAAACGTATAGCGCAAGAAATATTTGGTGAAACATCTAATGCAATGTGCGCCGCTTCCCAAATAACAGCAAGTTCGAGCACTGAAAAAAATATGTCGTCGGGAATTAATTTGAATAATTGCAATAATTGTGTTATCAATATTTATAATAACTAATTAATTTATAACTTATGTTTTTAACTTGTATTATAACGGTTTAATAAATAGAATAAAGGAGATGTCTCCCAGTGACCTGTCCACCTTCCTGAGTAGGACAGGATGGACAATGACCTAGGAGGACAACATGTGGCCTAAGTGCTGTAAGCCTACACACTCACCCTCCCTACTCTACAGATACAGATACAGAGATAAATAGAATAATTATTTTTGTCACTAATTTTGAAATACATTTTTCGTCACCAATTGCATAAAATTTTACTTTATGCAACTAGTTACAAAAAGTAAGACGTTTCATAATGTCAATCAGTTTTAAAAAGTGTCACTTTATATGTCAAAATTAGAAAAAGTTATTTATATCAGAATGTATGAGTTACTCGTTTATTACACCCTGTATATACTCAACTGTGTCAATAACCAAATCTTTCTATTTGCTCATCACTGAAATATATTCGAGTCGTTCGCGAATACGAAATTTGAAAATCCGGGATTGAATCACGTTGTGGTCAGTATTCATTTTTATTATTATCAACATTGTTACAGAAAACCGATACAATAACAATAAAGTGAATTTGAGTCACGTCCATTATATATCTTTGCTATTAAGTATTGCTCATCGTTTCCAGATTGTCAGCACATACGACAAAGTTGTAGTCAGTGGTAGAGAGAACATTTTCAAGCAAATTCACAGCTAGGTCTTTATGTACAGTTACCGAATTTGTTACGATATTATTTCATGCGCAGTTCGGGATTGGTTCTGTGATTGGTTCTACGCTGGCGCTTAATAGCAACTAATGTAGTAAAAACCATAGATAACAATACACCAACTTACTCAGCACACGGAGTTAAAGTAGATCTGTAGTCGGTAAAATTCAGAATATAAATATATTAATATAATCTTATACCTATGGGGCTTACATTTCATTCGGTTTATGTGAAATTTGTCCATGCTATTCTATCTTTTGTTAATGTTTTTGCTTCTTCCCAGTATTTGTCTCTCCCTTGTAATATTTTATCCACCATTTTGCTCCATGTCTGTCTTGGCCTCCCTATTCTTTTCTTTATTTGTGTTCTTGCTTCATGTACCCGTTTTACCTGCCTCCCTTTATTTATTCTGTGGGTGTGATCCCACCAACTGAGCAGTCGTTGGAAGTATGAATACTGGTTGTACTGCCAGTTGACCTCTTATTTTTGTATTCCTTATTTTGTCCATTCTATTCACTCCTGCCAACTCTCCTAAGATACTCCATTTCTGCTACTTGATTTTATTATTTTTGTCTAGTTGGGAGTTTAGTTTAATTATTTATTTTAATTGTTTTTCCAATTCGTTCGTTAATTTTACCGTCTTGTTTTCCTGTTTCGTCAAATAGGAACAAATTATTTAACTTGTTCTAGTTTTATGTTTTATTAATCATTTCAGTTGTAAAATAATCATAATTGAAGAAACTATATATGATATTATATTATATTATTATAGGATAATGGATTTTTCTCTTGAATCAATCATATTGGCTTTAAGCTAAAACGAAACATCTTGGAATGCAGTATACATTCACCATTCTTGAACTAATTCTTTTAATTCTTGGAACGATTAACGGATAAGTATTGAACTAATTCTCGACTTGTTGGAACGCCACTTTCAACCTACACAAAATCCGTTCAATTCCAAACTAATTCTCAAACTTGTTTGAATAAACCTGATGTTGTTTGACGAATCTATAGGTTGGAAAATATAAATAATAAACGTGAAAATGAAAGGAAAATAATATTTCAATTACTTCTAGTTCTAAAAATAGCTCATCTCGTTTTATTTACTGTAAAAGTAAATCTTTTTCAGTTAATATTAAATACTTTTACGGTGGACAACTTTTTTTGCATCATCAACAACGCGTGCGCATCTAACAGAAAAAAACGCTCCGCCTTCATTTCCCGCGCGCTATAATGAGCGACGCAACTTTTATTAATCACAAACTTGTGTCCCAGCTACCTCTGTTATCCTACATGTTGGAGGAGTTGTTGTGAAGAGTTCGTTTCGAAAACTCCGCAGCCGCCGTCGGGAACTCCAAGAAACTCCATCATCAGCGCCATCCAACAGGTAGGTATTCATTTTCCGTTATTTATTACGCGCCTGTATTTTGAGTGTTCTATCGAAAGCTGGTACTTTGCGTCTTTTCTGTACAGGGTGGTAAATAAATGTTATCAACTAATAGATATTTTAGGAGATCGTTTATTTTAATATGTTGCATTTTTGAAGAAATTAATTTATTTTTGTTATCACAACTACGAGAAAGTACAGAGAAAGATAATTATTGTTGAAAAAAGTTCAACTTAAGCCGTACCTAACTTCACATTTGTGTACCATTTTTGGTTTAGCGCGAATTTTAAACTAATGGCATTTTTATTCAAATACTTTTATCTTGATAGGTAATTTCAAGCAGCAAATATGTTAAAGACAATCTCCTGGGTATATTGGATTATGTTGCATACTAATAGAGAAATTCAACGTCTCATTTGGCTAGAAGAAGCAATAATTGTTAACTTCACAGCTTGTAGTGGAAATAAAGCATTTTCAATTCCCAACTTAGAGCCCTGTATCTATGTAGCTTTACGAAAATTAAATCCGGTGCACCCTGTATACTGAAAAACTTGTACACAGGAAGGTGGTGGATATATCAATTATCTACAACTTATACTCATAACTTTTTCGACTAAAAAAACTGTAAATCGGGTAAAAACCTTTCAACCATCACCCTTCCTCGTCAACATGCGCTGAATTTATTACCCCACATTAGCTTTCCTTTCATCTAATTTGCCTGGCCTGTAAAAAGCAGCTATCCATTTTAAAATAAATCTGTTATTTGGGAATTACAATTCAAAACTCTAGTCCTTAAAATATTATCTTTATATATATGAGAAAATGGGTTAATAAAAATTATCATGTTAAGAACACTAGAGATTTTCATTCACTTTTATGCTTATGACTTCTGGCTCATAAAATATCTAGAAAATGAGGTGGTGATAATCTACGAAGTGATGTATAAAACATTAAGTTGAATTTCAAATTTATATTACTTTTCGAATAAGCTCATCATATTTTCAAATTTCATAGCTGTATACTATAAAATAAAAATAAAATATTAAGTCCTTCTACCACGCAGGTCGACGTTTGTAAATATGATGTCCGATTGGTTGGAATGTATGTAGGTGCTTCACAGGACAAATGGTAGAAAAATATGAAACTTTTTGGGTTGGCAACTTGAACTGAAGTCCGCCATTGAGCGGGAAACAGATCGTACGTGTGGAAAATAGACATTGTGAAAAGGTAATAACTGGAACAGATGATTGTATACAGGGTGTCCCAGGAGTTCGTACCAAAAACTTGGGAGGTGATAGAAAGGCTAAAAATAATGAGGGTATTTGATATAAAAATTTTTCTTTACGCCCTTCGTTAAAGAACTATAGGGCTCTAAAGCTGGGAATTGAAAATGGTTTTTTATTTACAATTATCAAATGTTTGATTGGAAATTGGTAATATTTTAACCGTTAATAAACACCATAATTGCACACTTTTTGGCGTGATATACATACTTGTGAACTCAGGTACCGAATAAGTTAAATGGTGGATGCGCCATTTTTTTGTAAGTTAAACATTTTTCAGTTATAAATGCAATAATTGGCTTTGTGAACATTTTTGGAGATATCAAGTCCTCTTGTGACATCTCGATAACATTAACGGCTTAAGAGATAAGGGCAATTTTATGTCGCATTGCACACCTATTGGCGCTTTTACATTTATTTTGAATGTACGATTACAGAAAGCATCTTGTATTATTAGCAAATTATCAATAAATTGGTGCAGTCTACATTTATAAATATAAACTTTTGCTTTGTTAACTATAAAGAACTTTATTGAAAACGAACATTAGTAAAAATATCATAATATCAACAAAACCCTGAAAAATGAAAAATCTCTTAAACCGTGAATGTTATCGACATGTCACAAAAGGACTTGATATCTCTAAAAATGTTCACAAAAGCCAATTATTGCATTTATAACTGAAAAAGTTTTACTTCCAAAAAAAATGGCGCATCCATCATTTAACTTAGTCGGTATCTGAGTTCACAAGTATGTTGTAGACTTGTATATCACACCAAAAAGTGTGCAATTATGGTGTTTATTAATGGTTAAAATATTACCAATTTCCAATCAGCCATTTGATAATTGTGAATAAAAAACCATTTTTCATTCCCAACTTTAGAGCCCTATAGTTCGTTAACGAAGGGCGTAAAGAAAAAATTTTATATTAAATACCATCAATATTTTTAGTCTTTCTATCACCTCCCAAGTTTTTGGTACGAACTCCTGGGACACCCTGTATATAAAATATGATAAGTTTCATCATAATTTGGATTGTTTTTCGTATAAATTTCTTCCCTTTCTGATTTATAAGACTGGCAAACATTTTATATTTATTGGGTTCATTAAAACTAATTTAAACGATCAGGGTTTTCTATAATAAGTTCGGATTTAGACCTACTTTTGGCACTTACCGCTAGATCGCGCCAAAGTATACTCCCCCCAACGGGGTAAAAGAGAAAGGAGGGAAGTTAAGCGTGGTAGTGATTTAACCAACTTTCGATGGAAGTCGCCATATTGAGAAGCCACATTAGTGACATTAGTCATCAATTCTTGTGTTAACATAGATAACCTTAACATACTGAAATGAGTCAAATTGAAAAGCCACGTTGAAAAAATAGTGATTTTCAGTATTAGGAAGGTTATTTATGAGTACTACTAGAAATTTAAGTTGATATTGAGTTGTACAATAGTGTTATAAAAGTTTTGAATGTACCAAAATCTGGTATCAATTCTCTAACAACAAAAAGTAACACCTTAAAAAGATGCATATGAGAGTTTTTTGCTTCCTCTAATTCAGTATTTCCCAACGTGGGCGATAACGCCCCCTTGTGGGCGCTGCAGGCATAAAGGGGGGCGGTAAGAGACCCAGAAAAAAAAAGGGGGCGTTGTGTAGGGCTTTGGGGTCGATTTATAATTTCATCTACCTAGCTAGGAAGATTCTTAGACACCGACTGAGCTCTCGACTACATCTTGTGAACATCAACTAATATTAATTAAGATATAGCTTAAACTCGGTTCGATATAATAGACCGCGGGCAATCATGTTTTAACAAGTTTTTGTTAAATAATCCGATTTGTACATTCCTGTATCAATCGGCTGGTTCTATAATACTTGTTCTTGCTTGTCGAGTACGATTGGGCGTCGAATGAGATAAACGAGTTTATGCACGTTTGTCTTATTCCTGTTGGTACGTGCTGCTCAGTGCTGCCAGACGTGAGGTAAGAAATTATCGAGCAGCGTTGACAAAATTATCGGATTTTTCAGAAAATTATGTTACACACAGAATAATTTAAAACAAGGGCCCTAATAAGAAAATATTATGCACGAATTTTTTAAAATTCATTTCATTAATAATAAAATGTTTCTGGTAAAATATAAAAACTTGAAAACATAAATAATGTGATAAAATATATAAAAAAAGAAACAAAAACATACATTCTACTCATTTACTCTTCTAAACATTCCAAACATTTTTGAGTAAATTGGAACCTGATATCAACAAACTTATTGAACAGCATCAGATTCAACCTTCACATTAGTTTTTATATAAGAATTGATTATGATTGTTTTATTTTCAATAAAAGATACTCTGTCCGAATACTATAAAGTTGCGTTTCAATAATCAGTTATAAGTACTTAGCGGTTTTTAAGTATGTTTAAAAAGGGGGGCGTTAAAAAATAATTTATTCTTAAAGTGGGCAGTAGACAAAAAAAGGTTGGGAACCTATGCTCTAATTGAATAAGTTAATATACGCCTCTGGTTGGTTAACGGAAGTTGGCCATATTGAGTCGATGAAGCTTTATACTGTTCTCCCTTTTACCTCATTGACTCCCCCACAAGATGGTCGCCTTTAAATATATTCAGAATTATTGTAATTCCTAGATGGCCAGCACCACAGTACTCTCTGATACATTCTTTTCATTCCCCTCAATATAGATATTATTTTAAAGGGTTTCAGCAGAATACGGTACATAATTAAAAATAAACAAATTTAAGATGGTCGCTATTACAAAATGGCGAATTTCATATTTTTTTCAATTTGGCTCTGATGGAATTTGTAAGTGTCAAAAACTAATACACATTTAAAAATAAATTATAGTATCCAAGACAACATTGCATTGGATTGAAATCATATCCGCCCACACAATTTGCGGTAACTTCTCCAAGTTTTATGTAACAAAATTATCCCTAGTTATTGCTCAAAACGAATTTATTTTTCACTTACTTTTCAATTTGAGATTTGAGTGTTGGCGAGTTTAAATACTGTTTCATGCTACGGTTTAAATAAATAGTTATTTGTTTAACTAGGCAGAGGACTTAGCAAGGGAGACGAACACGTACTGAACACGTACTATTAATTTTATATTGGAAACTGGGTATTATCCGGTGAACTTTAAAACCGCCAGCATGATTCCGGTTCCTAAGACACCGAACGGTAGGAGCTGCATTGAGAATTACAGGCCAATATCTCTCCTGAACAACCTGGCAAAAATCATAGATAAAGTAATACTAAATAGGCTGGAGCGAGCGGCTTCTGACTTGAAAATTATTCCGGATGAGCAATTCGGGTTTCGGGCGGAGCATGGTTGCCCCTCTCAGCTCATTAGGGTTATTAACTATGCACGTGAAGGTTTCAGGGACAAACAACCAGCTATTCTAGTTTCCTTAGACATTCGAAAAGCCTTTGACTCTGTCGGTTCCCGGTCTAATTTTCAAGTTAACGGAGCTCGGCATTCCTGGGTATTTGGTATTACTTTTAAACTCATATCTTAAAAACAGACAGTTTCATATGAAAATAGGCAATGCCGAAACAGGACCTTATACTGTGACGGCAGGAGTACCGCAAGGCTCGGTAATATCACCCACCCTGTACTCGCTGTTCACGGCAGACTTCCCTATGTGCAGTGCCAACCTTACGGCTCTGTATGCGGATGATGTCTGTCTAGTTCAAACAGCGAGAACAGCGGACCTTGCACTTAAAAGAATCGAAAGACATCTAAATAATAAAATCATTCCGTACCTAGTTAAGAATAAGCTGATGCTTAATGCTTCCAAAACACAGTATATGGTTCTGAGAGGCCAATCCAGAAAACATACTAGCCTAAATAGGAACATTATAACACAAGGTAATATAATACCACCTAAAACATCAATAAAATATCTCGGCTATATTATTAAACATAACACACTGCACAACTTGCACATTGATGACAGAGTTCAAAAAGCTAAAGCGACAATGAGGATTCTATATCCATTGATCTGTCGTAGTAGCCGTCTTTCAGTAAATAACAAATTTCTGCTATACAGACAGGTTATACGACAACGAATTCGTTTGATAAAGCTACTGTGTTAGCGAAACGCGTCACTTTATGTTTAAATGCAATGTAGATTTAACAAAATAAAATTGTTTGATTTCATAACTTACTATGGATCTACATCAAGTAAAAGCCTCATCTATTCAATTTTTAAAAGAAAATGATTTTAGTTTAAAAGTTTTTGATTTGATAACCTACATTTAATTAAAAAATTACATGATTTTTATTTATCAGAAAAAGTATAGTGTTTTATTATCTTTTCATTCTTTTCGCATGTTCATTGCCTTTGTTAATAATTTATGTTTATAAATGAACAGAGACCGTCAAAAAAATCCAGCTACCGATAATTTGATACATTTTTAAAATATATTGAACCAATCATTTCATTTTCATGATTTTTTTTTGTGAACTAGGTTCTCCAGTAGCATCTCGTGTGCTTTGAATGACAAAAGTTTTGGCCCATGGAAAGTGTCTGACACTTATGATACTGCTCTAGAATATTATTCTACATAACATATATAAAAATCAGACATTTGAAGTAACTCTCATATTTGGTTATCTTCCTCACCTGATACCTGCCCAGGTGCCCTTAGGCTATCTCCACAAACACACAGGTATTCAAAGCACACGAGATGCTACTGAGAACCTAACATTTCCTCTATTTGAAAATAAGTTATGTCTTATCGCTCTGGGATCTTACTCTATATGGTTTCTAGATGAAAAAATTGTATGACAGCACCTGTCACCTGTCAGTATTTAATCTTGGTATGCATGGAAATATACCAACCACGAGATATGCTACTACTATCAATGCGGATTTTTCTATATATATTGGAAAAATAAGGTGTAGGTCATTGTCTACTTATTTTATATTATATTTATTTCAAAATATTACCTATAGTTACGTTTATAAACTGAGACTCAAAGCGAAGATGAAGTTATTGATAAAATAATTGAAGTTCAAGATAATTAAAAAAATATTGTTCCCAGTTTTGGATCAAATTTATCTGTAAGCTTTTTATCTTTCTCCATTTAAGTTCTGTATCTGTATCTGTAGAGTAGGGAGGGTGAGTGTAGGTTCACAGCACTTAGGTCACATGTGACCCATTGTACATCCTCCCGAGGAGTTGTCCTCCTAGGTCATACTAGCCTCGATATAACACATTGTCTGTTCAAGGCTAATAGGGCTTGTCTATTATCAGTGCAGACTGTTATGTTTTTGCCAGAAATTCCTTTTCTGGTTAGTTCTTTTGTGGCAATTGAGGAACCAGCCAGTTCTGTTTAAACCACGCAGGTATTGTTTCCCATTCCCCATACATAATCCTTAGGCTTGGTGCTCTGGAGTAAACTCCACATCCTGAGCCTTCTTTCATTTTTGAGCCATCTGTATATATGCGTATATATTCATTTAAAGTTAATTTCCACGAAAGTGATATCTAACAGTTAATAATTAAATAATCTTGTACTGTGATCATTACAAATATATCTTTTTGTTGGAAAACCTCCTCTTCGACTTCCGCTGAAACACGACTTAATACATTTATTCCACTTTGTAACTCGATTTAAAATTCTGCAATAAGAGCTTCACTTTACTCTTTTACAAATATCGTCACAAATATTCTCTCACATTACTAATTTATGATTAAAAGTGTTTAGATACAAAGTTGAAACTTGTCGTCTTCAAAACTAAAAGGAAACTAAGGGAATATATAATGCTTACGGTCTCGATCTCCAAGCCACAAAGTCTGCAGCTGATGCAGGTGGTTTACCTTGGTGTGACACGTTAGATTTGCTGTAATAATTCTATGCCGATTTCTACTGATATTTAGTAGTTCTTGGGCACGTGCACGTTGAACACATGTATCTCTTGTAAAATTCGAAAATCCGAACATGTATGTATTTTGGGGTGACATTCACTGAGACCTAAAAGATCTATTGTGCCGCCTTACTTCTACTTAGTTTCTGAGGAGAGTCTTAGAAACTAGTAGCTTCTTTAGTCCTTTTTCCCGGAGGAATTGTAGGATGTCTGCAGGCTTCAACTTAGGTAAATGTTCCTCTTCTATCCAGTAATCTCCCAGGTGCTGTGCTCTAGGATTCTGAAGTGCTATGCAGTTGGAAAGTATGTGGATGGAGGTTTCTTCTTCCATGCAACAAAATCTACATTCTTCTTCCTACACTATTTTGAGCTTTTTCAGATACCCATTCAGGCGACAATGCCCCGTTAGGATCCCTGTTAAAACTCTTAGCGCAGTTTTACTTTGACTTTGCATTCATATTTGATCTCAACAGGTTGTAGTCACCCAGAAGAGTCTTTGATTGTATAAGCCCTACTAGATCTTTCCAATAGTCAGATCTTCTCTTTTTCTCGGCTTTACCTATTTTTTCCAGTATTACATTGGGGCTGATTCCGCAAAAGCGTTCAGGCCCTCAGAAAGGTATTTCAGTCCCCCTCTTTGCTAGTTCATCTGCTTCCGAACATTCTACAGCCCTGCACATTAGTAAGCAAATATAAATAATAAATCGATACGATTCTTAAAATTGGTGTTTAAATTTTCAAAGAACAAGCCTTTCGGCAGAATTTTAGGTCATTTGAAAACTGAGTTTATTATTACCCTTGCTTTTATTATATAAAACTAAGAAGGTTAATGGAAAAGGTTGAATATTGACTGAAGAAATTCTGGAAAATTTAGTAATGATTTAGTAAATTATAAATTAATCAAAATTGATATTATTACCGCTAAATTTCGAATAGACTACACAAAAGAAACTCTAGAAATAATGCAATACCTTTAAGGCATAAAAAAATATTTATTAGGAACCTTTTTTCCTGTTTTTTATTGTTTTTTTAACCTTTTTTCATGTTTTTTTTTAAAATAAAAGCTCATAACAAATATAGATGATAGACTTTTAGTTTTAGAAACAAATAAGTCTTAATTTCATAATAAAACGAAAAAATTAATGTCATATTGTATTGTCATCGGCCTTGACAAGTTTCCAAAAAGTTTTTAATTAATCTGAGCGTTCAAAATGGGTGAAAATCGAGTTTTAAGGTTGCCTTACAAACAAATAAACAAATATACATACAAGTGAAGCTAACATAAAGCGTGCAATATAAAGGTGGAAAATGACTTTCATAAAAATTACTTTTTAGTGAATATTCCATAAAACTCTATTAACACCATTGTGTGTACTGAAACAAAGAGATATGTTTTACCATTCATAAAAATATTGAAATACAACATCTGAAAATGAAGCTGCATAATATTTCTCTTAGAGAAATATATTCTTTTTAAATAGAACTTAATTGCAACTTCAGTTTCAGATGTTACTGACAGCTAGGACCAGCCTAAAGGTATCAGCAGCCCAACAACTAAGTCTAGTCTGATAAAAAAACTCTGAATAATCTCTCAATAAGCTGGCAACTTAGCTTACCTATCTAGTCTGGGTCCCGGGGCATTGGACCCAGGGATTGAAGGTAATGAATTGGTGGACCAGTAGGCGAAAGAAGGCTCTGAAGGAGATTTTATAGGTCCGAAACCGTTCAGTGGAATGCGAGGGGAAATCCAGAATCTAGACAAAGAACGACATTCAAATATCACAATAATCTAGTTGCCAGCTGCTTTTTATTAGCGGCTGCAAATAGCACCAGCAAGTTTATAGTGTCACGTGTTTGTCCGCGATGGACTCCTAAACTACTTAACCGATTTTAATCAAATTTGTACATCGTGTGCAGTTTGATCCAACTTAAAAGATAGGATAGCTTACATCTGAATTTTTGATCGCAATATTATTTTATTGCAAATTATTTGTCTTTATCTGTTAGCTCCAAACGATTCTAACAGATGGCGACATCTGTTGACTGGATTGAATGAGCTCAAACTTTCAAAGGTTTCATATAAGCTACAATTTAATAGCACAACCACCACATGTTGTTTAGACTACAGTATAGGTTAAATTTATTTTGTAGTAAACGAAATACACTGAATTTTACTTTTTCAATTTTTGGTGTTAGCATAACCTACCACGTGTTACTTAGACTGAAGTATATAAATTGAATTCATATTAAAGTGAATATAATACAGTGAAATTATTCCTGCTTTTTAATTCTTAGTGCGTTGTTGTTCAAAAGTATTATCACATAGTTATATTATTATATATATAGTAGAAAAAGTAGTAGAAAGTCAGTCATGAAGGTCATGTTTTTTTACAAATGGCTTCTATGTAAAAAAGCATGGTGGTGCTCATGTCTGATGTTCTCCTAGCGTTCCCCTTAAATAGTTTACAACAATGTAATATGACAAAAACGTTAACCACAGCAACGCGTGGCCGGGTCAGGTAGTATAATACAGGGTGTCCCAGCCGAGAGTGACCCATTTTAAATGCTACTAGGTATCCATAGTAAACAATTGTCACTGTCAGAGTAAAATGTCAAATTAAGTTAACATAAAAACAAAAATTTTAAAGAAAATGATTTATTCATTAGTTGAAAAAGCAAAAACAGTAATCTTTTATACCGAAACCCGATCAATAATAACGACACAAAGAAGATTCAGAACTAGATTCCAGAAAAATCGTTAGCCAAGCAAAAACGTTATTAAAAAAAGCGATCAAAATTTTTCAATACATGGATACTTGGAGGTCAAGAGGCCAAAAAGGAATTTGTTTAATCCTGAATATTTAGACAGACTTTTAGCGGCCCATGAGATTATTGCAATTAAAAATCAGAAAATATCTCTTAGGAAAATGGCGGCTGCATTAAATTTATCTAAAAGTGAGTGCGAGAGATGATGATGATGACTTTTGTTTTGTATGTGTGGACTAGTCGATCGAATTGGTCGATGGTTAGTCTAGATACGGATTAAAATTACAGTATTTTTATGACAAACATGTTTAAATCTAATAGAAATTAATGGTTCCTATTTATGCATAAAACTGTTTAGTAGGAAAGCAGGATAGGAATAAAAAACTTGCTGCTGAATATTTTGATCTATTAAAAAGAAAACTATACATTTTTAAAATAGACACCATACATTTACAAAATAGAAACCAAACATTGTTCAAATTAAACATACCTACATGATCTAAAACATAACCAACAATGGTATCCACAAGATAGCCTTGTCTATCCTCAAGTGTGCTCATTAATGCTTTCCCCATAGTAGTTTTTTGGAGTTCTTGGAGTAGATCTGACAGGTTTGATTGAGAAATGTGTATGTTTGAGGTACATTTCGCTTGCTTGTTACTTCTACCTATTTGAATATAATTGTCATTTATTTCCTTACCTTTAAAGATATCTCACAATTCTTGTAATCGCCATGAGTTTAACAATTCATTCATTCTATTATTAAACCTATTTTTGTCCAGAGCACTTTAACCACATACCTCACAAAAACAAAATAATTAGTAAAATTGCAAAAACTGATCTAATTTCACATGCAAACGTATACAGGTGGTGACCGTTACTGAATAATAGGGAAGGGTGGGGTGAGAATTCTTTGTTTCAATTGCCACATAATTTGTAGGCTAATGTGATTTCTTACGGGTGAAGAAATATGTGATTTGGAGCAAATAAGTTTTTTTCTCGTAACAATAAATGTACAAATTATACTGAAATACTTATTTTTTCGGTATAAAGTAGATCTTATTTGAGGCTATTAATCTGTAGGCTTATTTAAAAAATGTAAATTTCTGTCAAAACTTTCAAATGATTGACTTTTAATATTCAATTTGTTGTTTTTAAGTGATGGAATATTATTGAAGATGTTAGGTTTTTTTCTGGGTAATGAAAACAATTTTTACCCAAATAGCATTGTTATATTTTATAACAAAATATTATATCGTGCTTCGTAGACTTTTATAGTTTCTGAAAAACAATTGTATGAAGGTGTGCATAAAGGAGAACAGATTTTTTTACATTAAAGAAATTACACTCGAATAAATCATTTTTTTATATCAAAATTTCCCAATATTTTCACGTTAATATGATTTCTTAATAATAAATAAGCAATGTTAGTTTTAAACAAAGGGGGGTCAAACAAATCAGTTTATTTGTCTATAAATAACTCTTCTCTCGGTGTAACAACTGATTTCTTTCTACTTGTTTCAGATTTGACAAAATGATGGGTTCTTTATTATGGTTAGCTGTAACTTGGAGTTTCGCTAGAGCAGTAATTATCAACGCTGCTTTGGAAGCAGATGCACCTATCGGAGATGATGCTTTTACATTGAAGTGTCACAAAAAGCAGTATACGTACATGGTAACTCAGTCAGATGAAAATGGTAAGCAGTGCTGGGACAAAATTTCTGTTAGCGCTTGTTGGGGACGCTGTGATTCTAATGAGGTGAGTGGTAGAGTATGAAACTAATAAAAAAAATCAGAGGCAGATCTATTTCAAAGCCACTGAGGGTTATTCCCAAGCTTTCAGAGTTCGTTATTTGCCGTGTATGTAGAGTTCTTTTTGTACGTACATTTTCTTAATAAGAATTTAATCGATATCGGTTATAGTGGCAATAAAATAAATCGGTACATGATCGGATATGTTAATTTTATATTCCGGATACTCAATTTATTGGCAATTAATAAAAACTGAAACAACGCTTGAATCAAACATGAATTTCCCATTAATTTTCCCAGTGAAATAAATTCACGATGCTTAAAATTATTACTCCGTAACTAAATATATTTTCCAGATTTCCGATTGGCGATTTCCTTTCAAGAAATCCAACCATCCTGTTTGCGTGCACCACGGTCGTACAAAAATGTTTGTATCTTTGAGATTTTGCGATGAAGGCGTCAAGGAAGGTACCAACTATTACGAATATTTAGACGCTACCGAATGTAAATGCCAAGTTTGTTCTTCGACCGATACGAGTTGTGAAGGAATAAGATACCGACCTCAAAGATCTCATCCTGATACTTTAGGATTCGCATAAGCTGGAATTCTATTATTGTTAGTTAATTCAAATAAAATATATTTATTAAAAATGTAGGTATTTGGGAGTTACTTAAACAATTATACAACTATACAAAAGTGAATGTTTTTATTTGAAAAATTGAATTTAATAACAACCAATTTACGTCCATTCCACTGGTTTTCTTTAAGTTGGCAATACTCCATCTCGAGCACAAATAATATTAACACTAGACCAACACTATATGACGCGCGCTCCTTAGAGACCGAAGGAAAACACAAATTAGAACTGTTCCAGGAATTGTACTTAGAAGATGATAAAGAAAATAATCTTGGTATACATTTTTTCTCTTACGCTCTTCGTTAGCGAACTATTGGGCACTTAACGAGTCTACATTAGGTTTATGAATCCAGGTACGGACTAAGTTCAATGATTGTTGCAGCAATTGTTGGTTAAATCACCTTAAATCGTCTTAAAAAGTCTGGACAAATATTTTCAACAATCTTCTCCGAATGTTTTAGATGCATTGCTGTTTCATAAATTAGTTCCTGTTACATATTCCAACCATAAGTACTTGGTAGTTATTGAAAATAAACAATAAAAAATTCCCTTTTACATTCAAAAATAACCTGCCAAATGTCAAATCAATTGATCCATCCATTTTAAAGTTATCGAATTAAAACATTTAATTTTCCAAAACTTTATCACCCTGTATTTCGAAAAGTAAATGTGCTGGACCCCTTAATCCTTATATCATTTTGTCCAATTTTACGAGGGGTATCTACATGCAAACGTTGTAAGTGTCATTTGAAAACACCCTGTATAATATGATAAAGTATAATTTTGCTTATTTAATACCTTTATTAATACATGTATTAATCTCCTCCCTTTTCTATATTAACTTTGGAAACAGTTATACTTTTAGGTCGCTAAAGACGTTATCTAGGTTATCAAAACAAGATAGTGTAGGTAGGTATCTTTTTCTAATAATAAAGGTATTTTTTAATAGAAATTTGCGTATGTCACACAATATAAATGATCGCAAAGTGAATTAACACTTTTTTGTCCCTAAAATAAATATAAAATCAATCGAGATATCCGCTGCAGTTATTTTTTTCAACTAAAAATTCAATTTCCTTGAAATTGCTTAAGCTTCCCACAATTTATTAACAGTGGGTGGTATTTCAATCCTAAATGTAATCAAAATAAATATAGTGTAAGTTTATAATTTATGAAATTAAAAATTTCATTATTTTATTAATTTATAATTAATATATGTATATGATTGTTGTAAAATGAAATCAATATATTATGTTGAGCATAATAATAGACTATTATTTAGTTAACAGTTGTTTCATTTTTCCTTTTCTTTAAATTTGAATCCCATCACGTTATGGATATAAAAAAAATATTTACAAGTCAAAAGGTTAAATAAGTTTGTGTAATACAAACGTTTGTTTCTGAATTATAGGCCTTTAAAGTTTTGTGATAAATACTTTGTACACAGTGGGCCGTACCCAATCAAAGTCTGTTCGATCCCAAAAAAACCGCACGTAAATAAAATCACATGTATAATGAAAAACCTAGGCATAGGCGTGCCTACAGGGGGGGCATCCTAATCGGCCCACCCCAATTCCTCAAAATATCAATCTATTAAAAACATTTTATAATTTTTAAATTTCAACGTTCTTTCAATATCTTCTGTAAGTTCCTTGTGGCATTACTTATTATTTTTTCTCTAATTTTTTGGGAATCAAACCACAATAATGTTTTTGATTTTTTATTTCAACGTTTCGGTATCGTTCCAGCTACCGTTGTCAAGATTAACTAGTAATACAATAATTTTTGGTCCCTATCTGACACAACGAAAAAAATATGACAACTAGACAATTAATAATATTTTAAAGTTTAAGACTACAAAACTTTGTTGTCAAATTTTATTAAGGTCCATTCATAGTAGATCACATCTCTGGTAAAATGTGAAATAAAATATTTTATTTTATGAAATTCTAACGATATGATAGTCTACTAGAAATGGAATCCAGTGAAGTGCACGTTCCAGGAACGGTTTTTATTGGGATAGCGCTTTTTTCGCTTATTTTGGAATTGTTGTTAATAAAACGCGTTTGTTGTAACTTTTTTGTGTATGATTATTTTTGTTTTCAAAATATGTATAACTCAGTTTGGTGATTTTATGTATTGAAGTGTTTATCGATTAACAACTATTCCAATGATAAATCATAGAAAACCTATATAAAGCTTATGATGCTATCCTGATAACGCAGGTAATTGATTGTTGGAAATTTCTCTTTCTAACATTGGTAACCAAAATTGACTACATTCGTCTGAAATACTAGCTACATATTTATCTGCATTTAGCTGTATTAAAGCACTTTCTTTGATTTTTCGTCTTATATTATTGGGCTCTTTCAATATGATTTTTATCGAATCCCATTGAATTTTATACACCTCTTTGCAAATTTCTGACTTAAAGAACTCCCTATCTTTGATATATTTCTTATGTTCACTTATTCGTACTTTCAATGGTCTAGATGATTCACCTAAATAGAATTTGTCGCATTCACAAGATATCTGATATATGCAATTTTTTGAAGATTGTTCTTCATTTCTTGGTTTTGTTTTTGTTAGTATAGATCTCAACGTATTGTTAGATTTGAAGCTAGTTCTAATATTGATTACCAATTTTCTCAATTCTTTCTGATAAACCCTTAACATACGGTATTGTCAAGTTTTTCAAAATTATGTTAGCTGAATTATTAATATTATTGTTATTATTATGGGGTATTAACAATGAGCCCTTCTCTATATTCTTGATTTCTTTATTTACAAATTCTGTCGGGTAATTATTGGCATTTAAAACATTTTTTAGTAGAGTTTTCTCCTTTGTGAAATGGTTATCATTAGAACAAATGATACGAGAAAGCAATTTTTTATTCTTAAAATGAATTGCGAGAAATTGAAGGGCGGCAATATGCAAAAGCAATGTTTCGGCTGGCACGGCTCTTTGTTTTTTCATCAAAAGATTCCGATTTGATATTTGCCCCGCACCCCTAATAAAAAAGTCTACGCACGCCTATGACTAGGCAAGTGGTTAAGGCTGAACAGAGGCGTATTGAGAACCATAGGATTACTGCGTTTTCAGCCAACAGGGAAGTTAAATTAGTGATTAATAATGTTTTCTATTATTAGCCTAAATGGAAAAATTCAAATGTTTCGAGAATCCATAGTAGTTTATCAAAAACTAGTGCAGCATAATTTTGTATATCCAGGAGATTATCTTTAATATATTTGCTGCTTTAAATTACCTTTCAAAATAAAAATATTTGAATAATAATGCCATTAGTTTAAAATTCGCGCTAAACCAAAAATGACTGATGACATAATGAGTGCGTTCATAATCTATGGAGCGAAAACAGACAGTGTGCTTGTCAGTCACGCGACGGGGTAAACGCCAAGGCAGAAATAAGCTTGAACGATTGACATTTATGTGTTGTTTATTTTACGTTGATTGCGGAAAAACATGCGGATTCAGGAATGTTTTCATATTTAACATTATTAACAGTGGAATATGAATATGAAAATAAGCTTTACCAACAGAATATCCTCGAGAACATCATTTACCAGTGCCTTAACCTCTGTAAACAAGAATATGCGTAAGTACATTATCTTAAATTCATCGATTGAGAATGCGCATAAAGTACAATTCCATAAAACCGTTCGTAAATTGCCGATGGTTCATCGGACACATTCAGCTAATGCGTTCGTAATTTCAGTGTAAATTAATCAGTTTCATCGAACTTGAAAGCTGATGTTTCCGATGGATTTAACATTTCTAGGTTAGAATTAGATAACCTAATACATGTTTTTGTGTGATTTATGTAGTCGAGATGGTGGCAATTTTAATTATAATTGATAAAATAAATTGACTTTTAATGCTAAGCGATACGCTATCTGGCGGAATAAACTCGCATCAATGTCACGTGACCAGCAAGTGTGATTGCTTTGTATTTATTTACATACAAGTGTGCATTTGTGTGAGGATTATAGTTGTTTGATAGTGATAAATAGTTTGTTAAAAGTGAAAATGACCAGCAGAGCAAATTGTTGTGTACCTGGATGTAACTCTGTGTACAAAAAAACCCTGATTTGACCTTTCATCATTTTCCAAATGAGGGTCAGAGAGTCGAGAGTATTGGAGAATCCGGAATGATGACTATGGTTGATAGAAAGAAACTGTGGGAGATCAAATTGAAAATAGGAAAGAGAGTTACCAAAAACATGAGAGTTTGCTCTAAACATTTTGTCGAGGACGATTTCATAACTCCTAGTAATTGTAAGTATTTTGTTTTTTATATTAAATGTGGTTGAAATAATTATCTAACAATTTTTCAGGGGGCTATCAGAAACGGTACCTGAAAAAGACTGCTGTACCAAGTAAAAACTTACCTGTGTCCAGTGTTATAACAAAATCAAAAAGTCTGAAGATAGAAGAGAAAAAGAGAAGATAGGTATGAAAAACTTACTGAAAGAAGACAGGCAAGTTCTCTTGCTGGTTATTTTTATTGAAGTCAAAACTAAATAACTATTTACTTACTAACTATTGGTCATTTCAAATTTTAGGTTAATCAACTCCCTTCCACCTCCAAGGATGACATGATATCGAACTCATTTAGTGACTTCGATGGAGCTAAAGCACTACCGGAGCTTCAACAACATTTGTTGAATGCGACGAATAACGTTTTCAGAATTTTCAGGAATAGTTTTCCTTTGCATTTGATACCAATTGTTGATGATATATTCACAATTATTTGTGGTATTGTTAATTTGCAAATATTTATAAATTAAATAATACACAGAAATTTCATATTTTTATTCTATACAGGAAATGTCACACTATTTTTGAGAAATAATAACTATTTTCCTGACTTGATGCATCTTGAAATAATTCTTCTAAAAAATTGGTGTGGTTAACCAATAGTTTATATATCCTTAAATATTTCAGAGATAAAAATTAATTTATCAATTAATATATTTATAGTATTCATGGTAAATCATGATGAATAATAAATACAGTTGTTTATAAACAGATATTGAAAATCTGTTCAGCTCGTGCTTACAATAGTTGTGCTTCTCATACAGTCTCCTTACCTATTCCCACCTCCTCTCTAACAAAAAAATCTATTATATATGATAGTAAAAGATTATTTAATCATTTGCCATTAAACATTAGGAAAATAAATAACAAAATGCATTTTAGGAGAGAGGTAAAAAGATTGTTGACATCAAGTGACTACTATAAAGTTTCGGAGTACTATGTCAATTCTTTTGCATAGTGTTATGTTTGCTTAGGATTTAGTAATTTACATATTATATTGTTGTTTTTTGTATCTTGTATAAATATTTTAAATCTTGTTGTTATAGATTTACCTTTAAAATTAATTTGTTGGTCTAATAATTGTTCTTAGGTTATGATGCTTTAATTATAAGTTGTGAATCATGAATTAATAAATCTATTTTTGACTTTGATATAATCTTGTAGGCATCATTCAATACCTGTTATTTTATTCTTGTGCCTTATTCTTTTCCATACCAATGTTCCTTGCTGGCAGCACATGAATTCTGAAGTGCCTGCCTTACAGCTGCAAGTAAATGTCTGTATTTCAACCTTGCAATCTGAAATAACTAAAAATATTCCATTGATTTTATGGGGATCACTTTTCACTGCACTAGTTTGCAAACAATAGGATTTGATCATCCATTTTTGCCCACTTTTTCTCTGACTCCACACACAATAACATGGCTGGTTCTCTTCACCTTT
Organism: Galerucella calmariensis; assembly: GCA_910591675.1. Classification (NCBI taxonomy): domain Eukaryota; kingdom Metazoa; phylum Arthropoda; class Insecta; order Coleoptera; family Chrysomelidae; genus Galerucella; species Galerucella calmariensis. The sequence continues at coordinate 444,315 of CAJUYG010000020.1, read as the reverse complement.
TACAATGCATCTGCTGTTTGGAGAAGCAGATAAATAATCAAAAATTGAGGACAATGACAGAAACATCTTCAAAAAAATATCAGAAAAATATATAACAGATTATCCTGTTCGAAAAAATAAAAAAACTTGCTCAACCACAATAAACTCTTAGGTTATTTACAATGCAATCACACTTGGCGTCAAAAAACATATGTTTTTCGACAGAATGACAGCGGGGGAAAATTAAGGTTAAAATGTCAATTCTGCAAGTAGTAACAGCAGCAGTAGCAGCTCCGATTCAGATGCTAAAGAAGAATTAAGAATTGTAAGGGAGTGTCGCAAGAAAAATGAGGGATATGTACTAAGTGTGGTACAAAATTATAATCTTAACGATTTTCGAATGCATTTTAGAATGTCTAAAGAATCTGTTGAAGTGAGTTGAAGAATTTTACTACGAGTATAGCTTAATTGGTTTTGTTTTCTTGTAGATTTTTATTACAGAGTTGCAGATAAAAAAATCTGTGGTATATCCAGGAAGACCACCTGTTCCTGTTTTGGATGCAATGCTATTAACTGTTTGGTGTTTGGCCAATCAGGAGATAGGTTTGGCTTTAGTAAAGGTCATACACATGGACTAGTTTTAAAGATGTGCCAACTGCTTTTACGGAAAACAAAACATTTCATAGTATGGCCAAGAAATGGAAAGAAAATAAAAAATATATAAGCTTTCAACAAGCTAATGGGTGCAAATAGCTTTACGAATGTATATGGTAGAGGATTATAAACATTTTATTTATTGAACAATATAATGTACTTGATGATATTTGCAATGTCAATATTAATTTATTAATTATTTCAAAAAAGTAATGTTGATTGTACCTCCAGGACAAAAATTGTATATACAGTATGCGAAAACTCGTTCGAGTCCATTCAATTTACACAAGTACGACAAGGAAAATATGAGAAAAACTGATGAAAGAGGGAGAAGAATAATTGTGGGCGTATCTAGTTCATCGAGAGCTGAATGGATGAACTAGATACGCCCACAATTATTCTTCTCTCTCTTTCAAGCAGTTTTTCTCATATTTTCCTTGTCGTACTTGTGTAAATTGAATGGACTCGAAAAAGTTTTCGCATACTGTATACACCTTAGTGTTGAAGACATTTATCTCGGAGCGAAGCCCCTCGCGAAATAATTTTGGTGCTCGGTCAATAATAATAGTCTTCACCACCTTGCTGTATAATATACTATTGTTCCCCTACTACTAGCGACAATTTCTCGTTATCCTAACCCAAAATGCGATAAAACATAAATAATTTTGTTGCAAATTGTAATATTACCTACGATTTACAAGCAAGAATTAAACGTGGGAAAAATTTAAGTGCGAATGAATGAAACTCTGGATTCATATAACATTGTATAATTAATTGTGTTTCTCAATAAAATAGCAAGATTAATTAGGAGAAACGAAACGTTCAGTATGTTTTCCTTTCGTGCTTTTTTTTCCAAACAATGAATTATTTCCTTTGAAACGTTTCTTTTATTCATCATCTTTTAATTAATAGTTAATACACAGCCTGAAAGGAATCGGTAGGTGGGCAATTTACTGAAACCATCAACAATCGCGTCACAAATTTTCTCATAACAAAAATTTAGATTCGGAGAGTTTATTTCACAACTTTTAAAACTTAACCTTAAAATAGACCGTTGCAGAATTACGATCTAAGAGGTCGGAAAATTGTTCTGGAGGACTCATGTCACATTCTATTTGAAATTAACTGATGAAAAAAGAATGGATTATGTTTGCAGCTTGGACCAAAGTCTGAACAGCAAAAGCTCGAATCAGATGCTGTGGAAAAATATAATATTCAGCTCAACTTGAAAATATGAATAATGAACTTTTTCCTGTATAGGGTAATATTTTCAAAGTTTTACATATTACACATATTCAATTTCTTCTACTTTATTTAAAATCATTTTATAAATCGCGCTAAAGTTTCCTGTAACATCGAAGGAATAACATTTTTGATGGAAAATCACTTCAGTAAAAACGGTTTTAAGATTAAGTAATCATAGGTTATTGATAAGAGTATTCTCGCATCCTTCGTTGAAGTTTTAGCCAACAAACTTGATTTTCATTTAAATGTTAAAAACTCAACGGAATAAATTTAAGATTATCATTTTAAGGTCGTTTTCAGGAAATTCGAATTGCACATTAATGAGGTAGAAAATTTTCGATATTGATCAAATTTCTGTCATAAACTATTCTAACTCTCGACTCGGAATCATGAGCATTGTGTGTTTGGCAAGTTTATCTGAAGCTACAAGGCATCGGTAAGAGGCGAGGAAACATGGCACATATCTGTCATAAACGTACAAATGGCGTACGGTACCTATTTTACCAAGTAAAACTGAAAATACAAAGGTCCCTGACAATACCAACGCCACTGGATGAATCAATATCAGTCAATTGAGCAAGTGAGAGGGAAGAACACACGCACGCGCCTGCCAATAAGAAGTCAGCTGATCTGACCAGCCTGGTCAGGCCTTTCGATAAAAATCACGAGGAGGGTGAAATTATGGTTTTCGTACAACGCTGCCAGAGCTCGAAGAAGCCCTTAGCAAATTTGGAAAAGTGTTCATCTTTTAATATTCATAAATTTAAAAAATAATGTTAATAGAAAAATCCAAGCACATTAAAGAATTAACGTTCAATCATATTGTTGATATTGTTAATAATAAAAAGTCCCTTTTCTAACTATTATCACAACATACTTAGCACTTTAGCTTTTTCATATTTAAACGTGGCAATATCGAATGTTTTCGACTGCATTTCTTTCACGGTTTCAGATAAATTTGCCAAAGTATACGTGGTGAGTCTGTTTAGATCAATTTGTAGGTTTCAAGGCTATTAAGAATTAGTTTAAAGAAAAAGTAGTGGCAATAAGGGAGAGCAGGTTAAAGTTACAACGTCTACATATATGCAAAAGGGAGTCTCCCTTTTATATGATTTTTGAAGTGTTTTTTTTTTCATTTTTCCATAAAAGTTATTTCAGAATAACGTGGGGTGGATAGTTTTCATTGAAATTCTCTGTACCTATATAAACTCTTAGGGACTTATTAATATTTCCAGGAAGAGCATAATGCTGTAGGAAGTCAATGTCACGAATTAAATTCCTGAAAGAATTCCACAAGATAATTATTTATTTAAAGAGCTGGTATACGTCGACATGAAAAATATGTGAATACATTTATGAGTTTCTATCAAATACCTAGTTATAAAATGAAAGTTTTTCATTTTTTTTTAAGGAGCCGTCCCTTCGCTGGCCTCCTGGGCTTATTGTGAATACTCCTAGTGTCCTGACTATAGCCTATTCAGCCAATCCGTTCCCTGAATTAGCTCATACAGGTTCTTTGTTGGTTGGTTGTAGAAGTCTTCTGGAATCATTTGCGGTCTACCATACAGTTTCTGTCTCCTGAGGTCCAGCCTCTCACAGTTGCATAGTATATGCAGAGCTGTTTCGGTATCCTTTTTGCATCTTCTGCATGTAAGGTCTTCGTTATACAGTCCTAGTTTGTTCAGGTGCTCATTTGTGGGAAAGTGTCCCGTAAGTAGCCCCGTTATGGTGCGTAGTTTGTTCCTGCTCATTGAGAGCAGTTCTTTTGCTACTTTTTCTGATGGTTCTTTCATAAATTTCTTCCCATGTGTTTGCCTTGGCGTATGCTTCCAGAGCTTTATGAATTGTTCTTTTACCCATCCTTTTAACCATGATCTAGTGGAGCATCTGGGGATGCCCACAGATGGTTCGAATCCGTTCATCAGGGTTGACGATCCTACTCTTGCGAGTTCGTCAGCTTTTTCATTGTTAGCGTTTCCTTTGTGACCTAGGACCCACTCCAGTGTTACACTGTTCCGAGTCGCCAGTCTTCTAAGTTCTTCGCCGCATTCCCATACCAGCCGAGATGCTACCTTAGAGCTCTGAAGTGCTTTAAGGGCAGCTTGACTGTCACAGTTTGTCATTAATTTTGATTGAATTTTTTTTATTAAGTGAATAAATTATTTCTGCAGTGCAAAAAAGCATAATACCATAAATAAATCATTTTTATTTCCATTGATGTTGGTTCTACCGCCAGATATACCTTGTGCTTTTTCTGTTGCCCGGGTATAGCTTCACATCACCCATCAAATAAGTGGACCATGGTGCCAAGCTGTTGAAGCAGAAAGAGAATCTGGTGAATAGCATATCACTTCTTATTTTAGCTGCTCGTGATGTTTTTTGATTTTAACATATTTGATACCATTCCTGCTGCTTTACTGCCTTTTGATAACCTTTTTTTTATTTCTCTTTCTTCGTCTCCTTTATTTGTGATAGTGACTGGTCGACTCTGTACTGAAGGGCAGAGGAAAGACAATAAAAAAAGATAAATAAATTCTTTGTCCAGTGGAGCTCTTGAAACAATCCAACCGAATGTAATTGTATCGAAAATGCAATTGATAATGAATTCTTTTGCTTTTTCCAGTAGAATATTTTTACATAAAATCATGAATAAACATCAATTCCCATTCGCATAGCAGATCATGTCAATTTTCATAATTTGGAAGTTCATTTATGTAAATGTCTTGTTTCACATCAATTTTTCTCTATAAAAAACCTCGTCCAAGTAAATATACTGAAATGCTACCGATACTTTACGTCTCCTGCAGATACATATTTTTTTTTATAATATAAATTTGTATCAGAAAACGCAATTTTATTATCAATGCTCTTACATTTCAAGCATTTTTTATTTTTAAAAATGTTATTGATATAGATAAATAAATATTTTTACTCTCTGGTATTTTACGTTTCTGTTAGTAAAAGTGTACATAAAATGATTTAAAATAGAGAAAGTATTGAGTAGAAAACACACTGTAACTACTACTGAAATGCACATCATGTCGATTATGAAAATATACAACTAATCGCGTGATATTCTACTCCCCAATCCCTACATTAATGTTTGAAATGGAATTCTGATGTGTAGGTGCGTAGTGGCGAATCCCATAGGACATAAACTTACTATATTAAAGGAAAAAAATTCACTTGATCAACTAAAATTAGCAGCACGTAACTTTTCAACAAGTTTGCCAACCTACAAAACGGATAAATTACTGAATGATTTCTGCTTTGAAGTGAAAACTTTAGGCGAAGAAAAAACATTCCGTCATGAGAAAATTTTTGAAAAGCGGTTAATTTTTGTGTGAAAACTTCTATTTACCATTGAAGTACCATATAATTTTTAAAAAGGAATGACTAGTAGTTCCTTTAGTCCTATTTCCCGGAGGAATTTTTGGGATATCTGCAGGCTTCAACCTAGGTAAACGTTCCTCTTCTATTCAGTAATCTCCCAGGTGCTGTACTCCAGGATTCTGTGGTGGCGTGCAGTTGGAAAGTATGTGGATGAAGGATTCTTCTTCCATACCACAAAATCTGCATTCTTCTTCCTCCACTATTTTGAGCTTTTTCAGGTGCTCATTCAGGCGACAATGTCCCGTTAGGATCCCTGTTAATACTCTTAGCGCAGTTTTACTTTGACTTATGCATTCTTATGCACTTGCTTCCCAGGGTCGCCCACGGTGATCCTGGCAAGACTGCATCCTTTGATTTCATCCCATCTCTCAAGGGATTGAGCATGGATGTAACGTTTGGCTAGTTCCGCAATGGTCGAAGTCGGAATGCTTCTGCTCTCCACTTACTGGAAATATACCTGGTTGGAATTTTCAGAGCCTCTTCAGGCTCTGAAAATTCCAACCAGGTGCGGCATAAGAATATCCATTCCCCATTGAAGTAGGGCTGGTCTTATTCCGTCAGGTCCTGGTGACTTGAAGGGGGAAAAGCCCGATATGTCCCACATTATCTTGTCCTCATCAATTACTGCACTAGCAGATTGCCAGTCGTATTGTGAATGTGTTGTTGGTACTTCCGTCCAGTTTGACGTTCCAGGAAAGACAGAACCTGGGAAGTGAGTTTCCATAAGAATCTCAGCGCTCTCTTGGAGGTTGGCGGCCTTGTCGCCATTTTCCCTAGTCAGGATGCCGATACTCGTATGGTGGTCGTTTGAGAGTGCCTTCTGTAGCCTAGAAATTTGTGGGAAGTCTTCGACTGCCTCACAATAGGCTCTCCAGGCTACTCTTTGCTTTTGTCTGCTGACTTTTTTTGAACTCTTTGGGGTTGGCTTTATATATTCCCCAGTCCTCTTTGAGTTCTGTTCGTTTTGCCTTGTTAAAGGTCGTTCTCGCTGTCTTTCTGAGGTGTTCCAGCTAAGGGCACCACCAGGTATAGGTCGTGCCACCTGTCTGAAGCATCCTCATCGGACAGGATTCCTTATAGGCAATGTTTATTTTGTTTTGGATAGATACTGTGTACCTTTCCAGCTCCTCATTATTGCTAGGAGTCAGGACCTCTGTTTCAGGTCAGCCAGCGGTGGTCTGACATAGAAATCCGACACTTGCCAGTCCTGAATTTTGTGTAATATTTTGGCTGTTGCCAGCGTAATATCTATTAGTGTTTGGCTACGGGCGTTAATAAATGTCGGCTCCGGGCCTCTGTTTAATATTGTTAGATCTTTCTTAATTATCTGTATCCGTCATCAATATTGAACTGGGTGCACTTTATTATGGCATGGGTTTCCGCTTGAAAGATACCTGGGGTTTTTCCCAAGCTTTCAGAGTGATTGGTTCCTGACCCGAACACTCCTATCCCAGTTCCTACTATTGCTTTTGAGCCGTCTGTGTACCATTGAATAGCATTTTTTCCAAGTCTGGTAATGGTATTTGGTTCCTATTCCTTCTTGTTGATTTATTCCGTAACGAATTTCTTTGAACAGTCATACTTTTTCATCATACCGTCTTGTGGCATGTCCCAGGTTGTCTGATTTCTAAGAAGTGAGGAGGTGGTTTTTTTTTCAATGATTCCCTACTCTACTTTTAAAAAGGAAACATTTATTTGTAAAATTTCTCAACTTATCATCTAGTAGTGGTAAAAAATTATCAGAACAGCTCCCTATACTTCTAATAGACTATAAAACGGCGTTGTAGAAATTCAAATTGAAAGATTAAAAAATATTAACGCACAAAATGGGTTCATGCATAAATTGTTATGCTTACAGAATCGTATTATCGAAAAATAGGTTGTTAATGGATGCGAATTCACGTTGTTGTGATGTTCGAAGGTATTACATTGTCATACAGCTACAGGTGTTATTGCCGTTGCTGGTTAATACCCTTAATGTGCCTTTAATGTGCTGTGTTTACACTGTTAAACGGCTCGTTTGTTTTTGATTTCTAACATATTTTGAAACGGTTATTTTCTTCTGACATGACAATTTGGTTATAGAGGAAAACGCGAATGCCATTTTACTGCTGTGTAATAGAAATAAAACGGAGTAATTATTGGGAAAGCTTTTCTTTTAGGAAGTAATTTTTAGAAAACGTTGTTTTCGTTGAAAGCTACACTTTTACGAGGTATATACACAAAATAAGTTCCGCAGCAGCGCTGCGATCGCATTTCAGAGCGTGCGCGGCAGTTTCTCTGGCTCGAGGAGCAGACATGTTTGTCATTTTAATATCGCTTCTGCCGACGTGTTTCTTGTAGTGTAGAACGACGACTTGCTGATCTTGCAAGTCGGAACGCAGTGCGGCTAGAATGGATTCCGGCCCACTCTGGTTTTGAAGGCAACGAAATGGCGGATGCAATGGCTGCGGAAGGGACGGCAGCTCCATTCTGCGGCCCGGGCCCGACCCTCGGCCTAACAAAACAAACAATACGCAAGGAGACGAGGAAGTGGCTGAGGAACCAGCACCTCGCTCATTGGAATGCTCTGCAGGGTCCTAGACAATCCAAACTTCTACTGAAGGGATGGACTGATGGACACGCTGGGGCAGCTATTGAACTACCAAGGAGTAGGTTGAGGAAGATATCAGGACTCCTAACAGGGCACTGCTGTGTGAGGAAGCACCTTTACAACCTAGGAGTAGAGGAAACTTCCCTATGTAGGGGTTGCGGCATGACTGATGAAACGTCAGTCCATGTTCTCTTAGAGTGTCCACACTGGGCTGTATTACGCAGGAGAATCTTCGGAGTCCCTGTCATGGCTCCTGGAGACACAAGCAGGCATCCACTGAAAAATGTTGTGGCCTTTATTGAGGGGCTCGGCTTCATGGATGTCTAGGTAGCAGGAATGGCACAATGGACCATGATTTTATTTGGCTAGGTCAAGGCTCGCCTGCACATTCTGTAGTAGTAGTAGTAGTGCTTCCTTATAATGTCCTAAGCAAATCTGGACACCTCGAAAAGTCATGTGCACCGTTTTTTTTTTGTACAGAAAAGGTATAATAAATTACGCTGCGCAATACAGAACAAGCGCAGAGTATTACTGTAAAAAGGTGCGTACGTCACAAAAAAAACTCCTACAGGAATTTTACTGGGACGTGTTTGATCATTCTCTGTACAGCCCGGATCTCAGCAATCCAACAACTAGCTAGGTCTAAACTGGTAAAAAACTGTAAAGAATCCCTTATGAATGAATGAGCCCGGATCTCGCTCATAGTGACTTTCATCTTTTCTTACATCTAAAATCTTTTCCGGGTGGTCAAAACTTCAATGATGATGACGATCTGAAAGAACTTGTTACCACATGGTTGAAAACATAGGCGGCAACCTTCTATGAAGGAGGCATACAATAACTTGTGCCACGCTTTGACAAGTACCTACAAAACTATGGAACTACGGAAGCTATGTAGAAAAGTAGTTTAACAGTTATAGATTCCTGTGTACAATAAATATTGTTTCTGTATCAGTATATGTTTTTTTATATCATATCACCAAACGGAACTTAAAGTATGGTCACAGATTATAAAGATACGATACGAATCACGGTAGAACATCAAACGATTTTCAGCTCCGTCGTCAGTGGCCTTGGACCTTTAACTCGGTATGGCCGCGATGTTGCCAGTTTAAAATATTTTCTGAATTTCTCACCAAATTGCACTGTTGACTCGGGGACAATAACAATTTCTAGTGCCGGATCTAGTTTCTACTAAATCTTTAAAACTGCGAAATGAATTAAAACAATAATCATAGTCGAATATATATTTATGTATTTATTTAATACCTATATGTACATTCCTATGATTTGTTATAAATAGTCATTACTCTTGGGTGATTAATTAACAAATACATTTTTGGATAACACAAATAATTACAAAAATCAACCAAATTTTAAAGTACAAATAATTCTTAATTTATTTATTATCAAGGGGAATACAATATACGCCTATCAAGGGAGAATTTTGATAATAATTTGTAGCACCAAAGTTAATATAAAAAACTTCAAAATTTATATCATAGCGAGGGATATTAAATTACATACTCTCATCCCTTGGAAATCGAAAGAACTTTATTTATCTTTCCGAATAAAATTTATTTGGACAGTCTCTGTATGAACAATACACTCCGCCGTGATGTTTATTCATTTTATAAGAATAATAGTCTATACCACTATATTTTTATAGTTAATTATTACCACAACGCACAATCGATTAGTCAATTAAATAACACAATTAATATCGCCCATTGAACACCTTCAAACAATGAAGCAAACAAAAATGGCGTTATAAATATATGAATGATATTTCAGATTACAAGTGATTTTGAGCATGTTTTGACGTTTTGATTAGGTTAGGTAAGCCGTCACCGTTATTGTGCATGGTTGCCAAGGATATGGTTTGTGAAAAAACGTAAATATTTATAATATGATTTTTTTGCATTATAATTTTTTTAATTGCATAATTCTTTTAATGTTAATAAAATTGATTTAAAACAAGTAATTATTGAATATTTGTATCTGTATAACTATCACACTTGAAAAAAATGCTTATAAAATATTTGACCTATGATAGTAAATTGAAGGAAATATTATGCAAATTGACAACCCTGTTGACAAATTTCGCGAAGCAGCCCGAACGGAGACGACATAAGACGATGGGCATTTAAATGGGTATGTCCAGCCATTTCTCTATCTTTTTACTGTTCTCTGTCAAGCTTTCATATCTGTTCTCTTTATAATCTGTGGTATGGTATAATAATTATTATGTTTTGACGTTTCTAGATGCCAATATTTTTGTTATGCTGTGAACTTTCCACGAATAAAAAGAAGTGTATAGAATCCTATAAACGCCTGCTGATTTTAATGAATTTTCTTGTTTGTTGGTATTCACAAAATTAGTGCCGTGCCGCAAGAAATTGCAAAATTTTTGAAGTTAGAAAATTGGAAGGAGTATACTGGACATTCGCTAAGAAGAACATCTGCCACATTTCTTATTGATGGTGGCGGTGACCTCACTTGTCTTAAAAGACATGGAGGTTGGAAATCGAGTATGGTAGCAGAAGGATATATTGAAGAATCACGTATCAACAAAGAGAATACTGCCAGAAAAATATTGCAACCTGACAAAGAAGGTACAAGTATCTGTTCAGATATTTCCTCGAATGTTTCATCAATAGTTATGGAGAATATTTGGAGTTGTTCTAACATTAATGAAAATCTTTTGAATTGTTCGAAAATTATTAGTGATAATTTCAGTGGTGCTTTGAATTTTGGTAATAATTGTTCCAATTGTACATTCAATATCACTATAAATAACAAATAAATACCTATATAGTTGCCCAATTAGTTTGTTTTACTAAGTTTGTAAGAGACAATGTCTTTTCTTCAAATTCCAATTAGAGAGCTCAAACGCAATTACTTTTAGTCCTACTACTACTACTACTAAATGTACAGGCGAGCCTTGTCCTGGACAACTCAAGCCAAGGTTCCGACACTGAGGCCACTGGCGGGCCCATTGTGCCAATCCTGCTACCTAGTCATCCATGAAGCCGAGCCCTTCAATAAAGGCCACAACCTTTTTCAGTGGATGCCTGCTTGTGTCTCCAGGAGCCATGACAGTGACTCCGAAGATTCGCCTGCGTAATACAGCCCAGTGTGGACACTCTAAGAGAACATGATCATCATCAGTCATGCCGCAACCCCTACATAGGGAACTTTCCTCTACTCCTAGATTGTAGAGGTGCTTCCTCATACAGCAGTGCCCTGTTAGGAGTCCTGCTATCTTCCTTAGCCTACTCCTTGGTAGTTCAGTGGCTGCCCTGGCGTGTCCATCAGTCTATCCCTTCAGTAGAAGTTTGGATTGTCTAGGACCCTGCAGAGCATTCCAATGAGCGAGGTGCTGATTCCTCAGCCACTTCTTCGTCTCCTTGCGTATTCTTTGTTTTGTTAGGCCCAGGGTCGGGCCCGGGCCGCAGAAAGGAGCTGCCGCCCCTTCCGCAGCCAGTGCTTCCGCCATCTCGTTGCCTTCAAAACCAGAGTGGGCTGGAATCCATTCTAGCCGCACCACGTTCCGCCTTGCAAGATTAGCAAGTAGTTCTCGACATTCGTTAGCAAGTCCTGAGTTGCAGGTATACCCACTCAGGGCTTTAATTGCTGCCTGACTGTCGGAGTATATGGTTATGCGTCGATCCACATAACCTCTGTCTAGGTTTATCTGCGCACATTCCAAGATAGCATATATCTCGGCCTGATATGCAGATACACCCTCACCCAATGGTACACAAACCTGTGTTCTTGGGTTCCTGGAGTAAATTCCAGCCCCTGCTCTATCACCGGAGCATGAGCCATCTGTGTACCAGACGGTCCCATTAAGGAAGGAATACTTTTAGTCCTAGGATTAAAAGTGTTGCTAAGTAACGAGCAAATTTTTGTACGGTAAGGGAATTGATGGCTTTTGCACCTGAAAATAGTACAAAAATGTAAACATTTTTTGATGGTTGGAGAAAAACACTTTTTCAGGACTAATAAAACATTTAAAGAAACAAAATTTAATGAACAAAGTTTATACAGTCAGTCAGTCAGTCAGTACAATATATATTTACAATAATCAATAATGTACATAGCATTTATAGTACACGTAATCCTAGACAAACTCGGTAGATTTCAAGTCATCCACGCATAATAATTCATGAATTTTCTTTTGTGATTTAATCTTTCTTACAATGATAACAAGAGCAAGTGACGGCCGATTTAAAAGTAAGCGTCCTTATTCCATCAACGCACAAAACTCTAGCCGAGACATTTTCCGTTTCCATTATATTGCAGCATTGACCTATAGATGTTATTGGTTGACTTGGAGTTATCTTCGGTAAAGAAGGGACAGCCCAGCTTTCGCAGAATCCTCGGCAAGCGTTAGTCGTCATATGGAATTCCACACAGTTCGGTATACTAATTTTTCTAGTATGCCCTATAACAAAAAAAAACATTTCAATTAAAAAAAAACTTCTATATTTCTCATAAACCTAGCCTACTCTATTTATATTATATCTATGTCCTACCAATTTGACATCTGTCACTAGTCAATTGATAATTGATATCTGTGAAGAAATAGCCGATTTTAAGCGAACAACCGTAAATATACCAAATGCATTAAGTCGATGTGGTTATGAATGGTTATTAGGCGATAACGTCATTATTGAGCCCTCAAAAACGGCACTACATTTGAAATTTTTAACTGCGGTAATTACTCTGCTCCCGAGATGTGTTAATACCGCTGTTCTAGTTGTCAATTGTAAATGCTGTATATTAGGATTTGTTCGCCTAAAAACGGCCTAAATTCTATTCAAGCTTCATGCCAATTTGACAGTATCTAAGCAAGAAGAATATAAACATGAACAGCGATTTGCTAGTTCCATTGTTGACAGATTTATTTCATTTTTACCAACTTAAATCAACAAAAATTCCTAGGCATTATAATCTTACCGTTACACAATTAATTCTGGCATATTGTACCAGGATTGGTTCATTCAAAGGCTTTTATACATCCTTCGAAGAATGTCTCCGAACAAATGTTAGACTATAGTAGGCATGACCTACACGTTGTCTAACAGGAAATATCATTCACTAAATAAACTAATTGGCTTTGTTAAGAAGCTGAATTTGTTTGGTGAAATCTGAATAGGAGTAAGCCACAATTGACTCTTGCCATTCGCAGTGGAGGGCCTTATAGACCCACTCATCACAAACCTAACCTACACAATTTATAGACCGGTGGCCCATGAGGCATGTAGGCGTAGGCTTCAATGGAAGCCGTCGAGTTTCATGTGAAAAACAAGTAGAACAAGGCATTATTTTGCGAGACAATGATTAATCTCGGTTTCGATCATTCCTTTATGCCTTAAGTTACTTAGATGTATCTAGACAGTTTCTTGAGAGACTTTTGGTAGTTCTAGACAGTTTCAGACTCCTAAGTTGTGGATTTTAAAGCCTTTAAAGCAGCCTTTATATAAAATGCGATAAATATCTGTAATCATAGAAATTTTTATATTGTTAGTAGGATAACTTTTTATTTATTCCATCCAGTTGCAAATATAACAGTCCACAATCAAATAGTTTCCCTTTTTAGTGTACATTAAAGATTTAGAACTCCTGTCTATTATAAGCGTATACGTTTCATTGTTAAGAGAATGCTAAATCCGTTGTTCCAATAACCCTTATACCACATGAGTTTAAACTTTCTAAGTATACAAACGCATTAGATCGTAACACAGCATCAACTTTTGTATGTATATCTATCTACTTAATAGTTGTTTAAGAACTGTTACTCTGTTTGAATAAGACTTCCTCTCTAAGTAGGGATTTTCCAGATGGTTTTGTAAAAAATATATAGCGTTTCTCTCACGATTTATTTGATCAAGAAAAACTCGACGTAGGTGGTAGATAATGGTTGAAAATAGGATTCTAGAGAAACATTTCAAAGCCAAGATCAGTTTTCCATTAATAATTAGCATTTAAATCAATTTCAAAATACGATAAAATTCCTTGGTATGAGTTTGGATGTAAAATGAAGATAGAAAGAACTTTTCAAGAAGAAAAAACTATTGAGTTCAACCAAAGAGAGCAATTTTACCGGTTCTGACATACCTACTTATTTGGAATTCTGAAGTGGGCAAAAACAAAACTGGAAGATATTTAAAGAAGAACGTAAACTATGATAACCAAACATAAATGTCACCACTCGATATCATCAGTTATTACCAAGAAAATATTGAGGGATAGACATTTACATCATAAACAAATATCTAAACTACAAAAATTCTTCAAACATCTAAATTACTTGAGAAGGTTGCGATAGCGGATAAAAACTTGCTGTCAAAGATCTTGTAAGCTTTGATAAGAAACTTAAAAACGTTACAGAATCTGACAAACAAGCGAAGTGGACACAGAAAGCTTTTCATGGTTGACATCATCACGACCTCAATCAATTTTATATAAAGAATCAAATAAAGTGGCTCTCCAATGGAACATTATTTCCAGAAAGTTAAAGATTTGTCATGGCAAATCAAGACCAAGCTATTGATACTAATAAGAGATCCAATCATCTTGCCCAACAAGTGCAGAAGGTATCAACAAACTACAGAGATTAGCTCTACTGTTGTTGTTTATTTAATTTTATATCAAACTTACCAACTTTGTGACAGCCTGGAGCTTGCCAAACTTCTTCAGCTATTACTGGATCTACGATAAAGTCACTAGATGAAGATACAGCAACAAACAAAAACCAGATGGCTAGCATTCTGTAACAAATATAACACATATTTTAGAATAATATTAAATGAAGGATTTGCGTGTTACCAAAAATTCAAGTCAATCGCGTTTGTACAGGATTTTGCAGGATATCTCAAAAATTATTGGGAATAAATAATTTCTCAAACAAACGATAGTCTTCGGTAATAATATTAGAGAAGTTTAATTTTTAAATGCTTCATTTATACACTGCAACAAAAAAGAAGCAGAAGACATAAAAATTATAGAAATGAGAGATTCTTAGAACGATACTGGGACCGAACATAACAAGAACTGGGGAAAGGAGACTCAAAACTAACAAAGAAATAGAAAGCCAGTTAAACAATGAGACAATCGTGAAATACTTAAAAGCACAACGCCTAAAATGGGCAGGACATATTATGGGTTGAAAGCCTGGAGAAATGATAAAAAGAATAACACAATGGACTCCTCTATGGCCGAGCTGAAGGGGAATACCCAGAGAAAGTTGGAGAAATCAGATAGAAGAGGATACAAAAAGGATGGGAATCAAAGAATGGAGAGATAAATGCAGAAATAGAGCATAATGAAAGAAAAGAACTTTTGAAGCCAGGACACACAAGAAATTGTAACAAAATGGAGTGAAAAGGGAGTATTCCACCCTAATAAATGGATTTAAAAGCGCATTAGCGTTAGCCACAATCTATTAGATTTAAAGGCTTGATGATGATTTATATACTGCGACATTCCATTTATGTCACTCTGTATTAAAAATTATAAAAAATAGACATATATTAATTATGTCATCAGGTGAAAGAGGATTAAGAAAACCCACTTTAAGAGAGTCCCATTTCAAAATATCCAAGTTTATGTCACTACTAACTTGAATCCTCTAAAGATATAGCTCATTCATTATAAAAAAAACATCCAATTTGGGACATCATGTACATTCACAACACCTTCTATCACTAGCAACCTATCTAAAAAGTACCTATCTTTTTGTTTGTAGTTTTTATAATTGTGGTGAATGCGCTGTTAGAGTATTCGCCATTTTTTGAAAAATTTATTAATTTCGTAAATATTTAAATTAACAAAAGTAATTAAAAATAATGATACGACATTAATTATGTCTAGAATTTTCTTGATGATCCAAAAAAATAATAATATACAGTGGATTGCATGAAAATAGTTATTTTCCTAACTAGTGCGGAAAGTGATACTTTCCCGCACGCGACTGCAGTTGACCCGAACGACGCGAAGCGGAGTTCGGGCAAGCGGTCAAGGGCGGGAAAGACACTTTACGCATGAGTTAGGAACATTATTTTTTCTACGACCGTATATACAAAAAAGTATATCAACCCATTTTTCAAAATTCATTTTATTTCAACACACATATAAAAAACTTAGACCAAAAACTATTATTATTATTATCAATTATTATTATGAATATTAATATTAGAAACACAATTTGTTGCATTCTGTGAATTACTTAAAATTGCCGGTCCAGTGGAGTTATTTGGTGTTAACTGGTGAGTGAATAACGTTGATGAGGATGGCATCGTTTGCAGGTCACATAAAGATGACGATGAGGGTGACGGCAACAATTTTAAGTCATTTGTAGATGAAAGAATTTCATTTGATATATTTTTCTTATATCAAACCCGGGTGGTTTGATAGTTGTTTTGTGACACTACTTTAAAGAATTTACAAGGCTATATCAAATTATTTTCATTATTTTATATTTTCAGAAAATTAAAAACGCAACAAAAAGCTGGAAAACATGTTGATTTTATTTGGTGGACTATTTATTCACATGGTGTAAGAATAGCTATAACTTCCAAAGTAAAAAACTATCTAATAAGGTCAAAATTTGCATAATTTTACTTTCCCGCACTAGTGCGGGAAAGTGACACTTTCAAAGCTAAAATGCGTGCGGGAAAGTGGGTTAAAGCGCACGGTAGTAGAAAAAATATATTTTTGATTAGTTTTGACGACAAAAAAATGTCTATTGGGGACAGTGATTTTTCTGTGAGAGTGGCTATATCTTTTTAACCACTCGGTATAGGATAGCAAAACCCTATAATTTCTGGAGAATTGAAACGTGATCTATTCAATTTAACTATCCTAAGATCATTAGTTTGAAATTTAGAGAGAATTGCAGATGTTTTAAAATCGATTTAGCATAAAATTTAAGAAAATTATAAATTGCTCGAAAAGTATAATACCTAGGTATAGAACACCCTAATACCATTCGAAAGACGACATTTTTTTGAATATGATAAATTATTAAAATAGAGGGTGTTCCTTCAAAAATAAGCCTGATACTACACATTTAATGATCTAATAATTAAACTGAAAATTCTGAACACCCTGTAAAACGATATTTAGTACTCAATCGTGAAATACATTCAAAGAATGTCCAACTATTTAGATGTAAGAGAAAATTTGCTAGAATTTGTTATATCAATGAGTTATTAATTTTTTTTGAAATGTTCACATTTCTTAAAAAGTCAGCATAACTCGGAAACCTCTGTATTTAGGTATAGGGTACCATTATGAAGTAGTATTATATTTTTTAGGGGCAATCAAAAAATGCAATAAAATATAGGGTGTTGCATAGGAAAAAATATAACTTAGATACGCCACACTTTATTGGAACACCCTGTATATTTCAAAATATTTTCAAATTATAGTTTAAGTTGGAGTAAAATTTGTGGTATAAAAAGATTTTCCAAAAAATTTATATTTTCTTCGATATTTGTCCGGTCCCGGACTTTTTCCTAACGCTGTATACAAAATTCTATATCTATACAATAATTAATTCTAATTTACTAAATAAAATATTTTAAAAAGTATATATTCCGTTCAGAAGATTGTAGATACATTAAGAGTTATATTTTTATCAATAATCAGTTGTTTAAAAAGTTTTTGTTCAATTTTTTCCGTTGACACATTCTGCGACACGAAATTCATACAAATCCAGAAAAGTTAACGTAGAAAACGTTAAAAAAATACCCAAAATATCGAAAAAAGCTAACAAATAAAACAATCTCAACCAATCACATATTATAAAGAAACTTATTTCGTGCACGGGGAAAGAAATAATTAAAATTTACTTGCCTGGTCGGGAGCTTCGTCGCTGTAACTCACACCACAGCGCAACTTCGAATGAGGGTTTGGACAAACACTTAAAATACTTTCTATCTTTTTCCCGAGCATATTCCCCCACTTTTACACCCCCGAAGTGATGTTTTATGTAGTTACTGTTTTCATGGAATCTAAGTTTTTTTTTCGTTTACGGTTTAAATGGAGATTAAATGGCGTGTACTTAACTAACTGATCGTTTTTAAATGTATTTCTCAAGAAAATCCATGTAAATTTAGTAGTAACTAGACAGCGGCGGTGCTAGAACAAAAATTTACCAGAGTGGTGTACCCCAAGGCTCAGTTTTAGGACCAACAATATTTTTGGTATTCATTAACGATGTCACAGACTTACCAATGGATGGAAAATTCACTTTATTGACTGATGACACTAGTGTAATTTGGAGTAGTTCAGGTATACCAACTTAACATTCTACCATAGGCAAAGATAATAAGTTTCGGCTAAATTCGAGAACATCGAACTAGTATGAAATTCACTTATTTTTGTGTCCGAGAACTCTTAAGCGTCTTCTTGTTGTGTACTCCCCCACAGTCCGAGAACTTAGAGCGACGCTCAAATTACACCAGTGCCGACTCGGTTAGAAATCGCACCTGTCAGTTTGGTTTGAATATTTTGTGGTTAGAATTTAGATTGGTATTTATGACTATGAATGTTTATTAAATTTTCAATTTAAAAATACATTAATTTCCTTCTATTCATGGAGCGTCGCACTATGATCGCCCTTTACCCCCACCAATCAAGTGCAAAATTTCAACCAGTGTGACGTTCTCGAACTCACCTATGTTCTCACAAGCTCCCGAGAACGCTTTAGGGTCTTTGCGCCGAATCCGGATTGTCAAAGACTGTCTGTGATGCTTGTGAGAACAGATTTATCATTACTATTAACTCCTAGTCTGACTGGCTTTGTTTTAACGCTGAGAAAACATTAGTTTCATCACACAAAGGACTTTTGCAGCCTCGAAGTATAAGATGTTCAAATTCGACAAAGTTTCTTTGTCTCCATTTGCCATTAAATATGTCTTTAAACAGTTTGATTCTTTTACTCCCTCTCCCTTGCCTACTCTGCGGAACCGCCATTTAGATAGCCGGATTTCCTTTTTATAACAACCTTTGTCATATTTTAAAAACACAGACATGTAAAATTGATTCAAAATGTTTTCAAGCGACTATTTCAGAAGAAAACTGGAAATCTAGAGTTCCTAAATGTTTGCAACTTCCACTACAAATACGTCACAAACCTGAATATGAAGTTAGCCACTTTCTGATTAAGTACATGTTTTATGAAACAAAAAGGTCATTCGAGTTTGAAGTTTGAAGATATGTCAAAGTCTATAATATAAAATGAGTGTTTTGTTTGGTTTTGTACACAAATACGTAAACGAGAACTAATAATGGTAAAAGTAAAATTTATCAAATAATCTAATCGCCGTAAAAACAATATAAATCGGAAGTAAATTTAAACAACTCCTAATTCATACACCCAATATACAACATAAGCAGCATAGCCTATATGATTCATGATTTTAATAAAGAAGACGTCAGAATTGTTGTCCCATGTCAACCCTTATGTAGCTAACTTCTCTTTTAGGGTATTTACGTCACAGCCATAAATGGCGGACTATTTAAATCATCTAGGATTCTGCAGAGATCAGTGAGCAATTGAAAAGTTAGTAGTTAAACTGTCCTGGCCTTACTCCGTGTGACTTTTAGTTTAGCGATGAAGTTGATAAAGCGATATTACAAAAGTATAGTTGTTGACATTTTACATGATTTACCGATCTCGTTATTATATGTATTTGTTCTCCATTAAATATTAATGTTAAAGCTTTACTTAATGTTTAAAGTGAATAAAGGAAGCTAAACTTTATGATAAACGCGCATAAGACAAATGCAAACTAAATAATTGTGTTTGTGGAAACGGTTTAGCTAATACCACGCTGCAAATCTAATTTTTGATAGCACGAAATTTCTATGTAGGTCCACCGAGTTTATTCCCTATAGCGGCAATTATAACCTTATCTGCTTTATATAACGAGATTCAGCTCAATTAATTTACTCATTTTCTTTTTTCAATTTGTAAATTGTAGATTGCATTTTCTAGTGTCGAAGAAAGATTAATCGAGGTATAAATGTCAATTATTTTATCCTCTCTCTTGTGCCTTTAATGAGTTTTGAATTATTTTACATTTTAGTTTAGACATTAAGCGCCATCTATTGGAAAAACAGTTAACTTCTATCGTCCAAGTGGCTCTGTCTACTGCTACAATGTATGAAAAAGAATAAAGTAGCAGCATAAGATACAGCTAATATCGGACTTTAATTTTAGGTTGGCCTACACACATAAAAAATAATATAAATTCAAGAATAGTTCATATCCAGAAAGGAGTACTAAGAAATTTTATTATAACGATACCTGCTACTCAGGAAACGATTGTGTTGCGATGGACAGTAGAAATTTTGGAAAAAAATATGACTAAAGCAAGTGGAACCATTTCGTATATGTATGTACTTGTAAAATCGATGACCCTGTAAAATATCTACGGAAGCCGAGGTAGTAGTCATAACCAGAATTGATTTCCAGGGAAGGGAATGTAGTGTATGGTATGTTGCCTGACTTCAACAGCTGTTTTTGACACAGAGCTTTTTCGGGGACATTTGTTGAATGAGCGATAAATAAACAAGCAATTTTAGAAGTTTGCCAAGTTTCTACACGTGAGCAAAGTTGAAATCTTAATAAAACACTTTACCTATTAAGTTGCATTTTTGGAGATATGATTGAAATGGCATTAGAAGAGGATTTGCCTGAAGAATTTAAGGGAGGCACCCTCCGAATTCACCCTGACAGAAGTGATCCGCCCAAATCGCCCAATCCTGCTGTTGATAAAATTGAAAATGTATCCGACATAAATAATCAGAGACAGAATTATCATTGGAGAAACACTTTTATGGCTCCTCTATCATCAATTCCAAATAAAAGTTAGTATTAATTGCATATTTTTTTAATTACTTATTGTTTTTTGTTCATATGATAAGATATAATTATTCACTGATATTTATTCACATTTGTGTAGTTATTTACCCAGTATGGAAAATGTGATCCCCTCAATTATTTGGAGTGCTCATGTCTATACACACAGGGTTCTTCTGTCCAGCAATATATGATATTTGTATGTACTTAATTACCTTTAATAATTTTAATATAATAATTAAAGTTTCTTGCTAATATGCCATAATATAGATTGATTATTTTTAATTTATTGAACAAAATAAAAGTGCACATTTCTCAGCACTAATATAGTTTGCATGTAGATAATGAAAGTGAATAGATAGGCAATTCATTTTATATAAAGATAAACAGAAACTATTTTTTTTAGTTTTTATAATCATTCATAACTGGGTTATAATAAATATTGCCTATTTAAGCATTAAAGTTGGGTATTTTATTAAAAAATCAATTAATCAATCAATCTATACTGCATTTACATTTGAAATACTTGAACATGTTCTGACAAAAAGCTTTTGCTTTAGTTTTAGATAACAAAAACAGTTACTATTTTAGCCTTAGAATGATTTTGAATAATATAATTAAAAACAGTAGCATTAGCACTTCTGGCCATTAGTTAATTTTAAGCTTAGTATAGGGCAATAATTGATCACTGAAAACTTGTTGGTGTGAATAGTATTTCAATGCTTTCATTATAAGTTGTTTTCTTGATCCACAGTACATCAACATTAATTTCATTGATAATCTATATCTTAGTCTCCACTATGCCTTTACAAATGAATCAATCTTATCAATTATAAATGTTAGTCTATATCAAAAAGACACACAGGTGACTTAATTAACACACTTTTGCTAAATTTGCACAAATGAGTATCACAAGGTAAGTAATTGCAGAAGTATGTTAATAAAGCATTATCACATGAAGGTATATTGTTAAAATTTTTATCTACGCCTCTAAGATATAAAAATATATGGTAATTATAATTTAAAATGTGTCATGATTTATCAATTCTATTAATATAATAAGTAATGACATTTTATGTCATTAGTATGGATTGTGAAAGTAACTTCTTACCTCACACAAAATGAGTGGAATAATAAGTTCTTTTCACAAGGGTGTGGATGAAAATACTTATTGATTTATGAAAAAGGAATAAAAAACTTTTATTCCATTAATTGAACTACTTGAAATCAGCTAATAGAAAAATACCCCTGTAGATGGCATGGATTTAACTAATTAGTAGTTTTTAATTTAATATGTAGTTATTTATTGAAGTAGTTGTTTATTAATAACTTAACATTGAAAAGAGTGATGATGATACACTTTGAAGAGTGTGAAGATAGAGGAGAATCTGATGCAATTTGTTACCTACAAGTATGTGACATTTGATAAAATTGGCAATTAAATTGATCCAATATAAGCCATGAAATATGTTCATAAACAATTCGCAGAATGTGTAGGAGCTTTGTTTACCAATAACTGTTTATAATTGTGTATCTGCCTGATTCTCTTTCAAAATATCCAGTGTCAACATTTACCAATATGAAGCTTTCCAAATTATTATCAATATCAATACATCCCAATAAATAATATATTACTTCTGATAAGATTTTCTATGATTTTGAAATCAGAAGAATCTTCCTTCTGCTTTATTCAAAATGATATATCTATTATATAGCATCTGTCTAATATCAGGGCGAAACATGACATCACATTTATCAATTATTCTGTGAGCTTGTTGTATAGTTTTGTTGAGATTGTATACATACTATCCTTGGGGTAAGTTTTCATAAATAACATTATTATTTACTAAAAGAAGTATGGGATAGTAATCTTCTTAAATATTTCATTATTCTCTCAACCTATCATAGAAAGCATCTAGACTCTCACCCTACTTCTGAGTGGATACAATATACTAACATATAATT
The DNA here is from genome assembly GCA_910591675.1 of Galerucella calmariensis. Lineage (NCBI taxonomy): Eukaryota > Metazoa > Arthropoda > Insecta > Coleoptera > Chrysomelidae > Galerucella > Galerucella calmariensis. The sequence continues at coordinate 421,606 of CAJUYG010000020.1, read as the reverse complement.
TGTGTAGTAAATATTTTATATGCTTCGACTCATTTTATCAATAACCATCCATTTTATGATATTTGTATCTCTAGTAACAGAAACAATATGGAGCTCAAAAGGGAGCAAAGACGAAACTCCTCCCCCTACAGCTACATCTACCACGGCACCACAAACTACGAGCAACGAGAAGAGTTTACAACCATACATTGTAATTAAAGAAGACCCCAATAACTTTTTTACTTTTCGAGATGGTGTTATTGAGAGAGCTGTCAAAGAATGTACAGCTCATTTACTTGATGAGAGTGAAGGACCCGTTTATGCTTCATTTTTGCTCACTCAGTAAGTAATGTATCACTAATAATCAACTAATACAATTGGGTAGTAGTAGTAGTACCAATATAATCTAATAAAATACCTAAAGATGGATATCGGTTTAATACCTTCTTGTTCAATGACAAAATTTCATAATATACAACTTTTTTTAGATTAATTATATTTTTTTAGAATTAATCATTGGGATACTGATAAAGAACGCTTATTGATGATGACTGCCAAAAATCTAATTTTAGTTAAATACGATTTTATTGCACTGAGACGGTTGGGATGCCGAAAAATAATGTTCAGTGACATAGAAGGCATAGTTGTTGGGAACCTAGTATATCCTAGTGGTTCTCTGATACCGTAAGTATTTATTATGCATAGTTTTAAAAAAAAATAGTCTGATAACATTATCGTGTAACCTTCAGATTTTTTTTAGTCAGTTTGTAGTTTTCCATTATAACTATTAATAGTCCTTTGAAGTGGGTGTTTCTTGAACCGACTTGAATATGTTTACTAACCATAGCACTACAAATAAATAAAATGGTGTTATCGTAGTTTTTATTGATAACAACGTTTATTCAGGGTCTGATTCATAATTAAATTGATAAACTGTTAAACTGGATGACAGACCAAATAGAACCAAAAGACTGTCCACTCTAATTGAAAATTTGGCTTACCAAAATGTGGTGCCATCTGTAGTTGCCAATATATACCAAGAGAGATAGTTGAGTAGAAATCTTACAAACAAACAATGGCTGGCAAAGGCAATCATAACTCATGACAACTGCAGATGTCGCTGGTTATTCTGTATATCTTTTTAAACGAGTTTCCAGCCCCTGGGCCGGATTTTTAGGTTAAAGCGGTGTATTTATGAAACATTTTACCCACCAGTGTAACTATGCGCATTCGAAACATTTTCAAACACAAAGTTTCAGGACATAATATTAGAAAAGTGATTTAATTATTTTAATTTATTTCTGACTACTTATTTGCAATAAAATTGATGATTTTCTATACCTGCATTGTTGCGGGGGATCTAGCGGCGCATGTCGAAAGTAGTTCTTGTTATAATGTACTCTAAAATATGCCTCAGCAGTTAACAACTGCTCGAGGTTGATGTCAAACAGACACATGTATGTAAGTCAAGAAATATAACAGTTGTGAGGTAGAAAAATGGGTAATCCAGGTAGTGTAATTATTTTTCACTCACTTGATAATGTAGAGAGGTTTATTAAAGGATCGGTTCAAGAACTGCTTCGAATACACGCGTACACCATGTAGATTAACTTTTTTTTGTGTTTACATTTTTTATGAAGAAAATTGAATGGATTTGCTGATGGAATATCCAGCTTATTGGAAAATTGTTTATTCAAACGAATGCCTAAAAACGACAATCAGGCAGACATAGAAAACCTTAATCACAATAGGTATATTTATGTTGAATAAGGAATTTTATTTCACCGCATCTTTGTTTTTGCCGATTATTCTATCACCGCTGCAGTTTTGTATTTTTTTTTATTCTTTGATGTAAATATCGAATTTATTTTCACATCTCTTATCTTTGAGTTAAGTAAGTTCAAATGTTTGAAACACAAAGCTAAATTCAAGAAAACTGTATTTTTATTTTATTATCATGAGAGCATCTGGATAAATTTAATAGATGGCGACACAAGACCTACAGGCGTTTGTGAGAAAGGTGTAGTTAATCTAGAAATTCTATCTTGTATCCTATCTTAGAATCTATATAAAGTTTATGTAAAAAGTCCCCTTCAGTTCTAAAGATTTTTAAAATTAGCGCTTCCCATTTTCTTTTCAATAAATACTTTTCAGTTGGTACTGGCTCGACACAGTGCGCATGCGAAGTCGGAAATACAAATTGACAAATATAATTCTCATTTTTTTTTTCGAAAATTATACAAAACTGCGATTTAATTTAAATCTTTTGAATGTTTTCTATGTGAAATTTGAAAAATATGCATGGTATATTAATGTTGTTGCGTTGTGTATGCATTCTTATTTTTCACGTCACTGAATGAATCACAAATAATTAATTTATACATGGTGTGTCAATTTTATATAATAAAAATCAATGTTGACTTTTATACTGAAATATGAATGGTTTATTCGGTAGGAGAAAAACAGCTGTGTGTCACACATGCAGGAAACGCTTTAGCAGCCCTTAACTATCAGCTGACCTCGCTTCGCTACGCTCACTCTTGCCTCTGTCTTGGGCTGCTAAAGCTCATTTTCAGCCCTTGTGGCACAATATACTAATTTAAGCTTATTAAACTCGAAAAATGACCTAACCTCACTATTTCCATCCAAGTATGTTACAAAAGCTAGAACTACAGGTCCAATTGGAATTTAAGATGAAAACATTCAGTGGTACTTGGCTAAACATATATTTTGAGACACCCTGTGTATAAATATCGCTATTGTTTCAATCTGCTACAAAAAACTGATAAATGTTACTTATATAACGTACAAAAACAATCTACAAACTCACAATTTCCATTCATCTTGAAAACATTTTTTGAATTGTTCAATTTCCCCATCATATTTTCTATTATTTCTTGTTTTTTGATAAAAAAAATTGACAAAGTTTCTCATGCATTTTCTACTGTATGATATAAAAACTATGTAGCTTTACAAGTAGTTCATTTGAACGACATTCTCTGTTTAATATGTATTAGTGTGTTCATACTAAATTTCATGTAAAACTTTTTGTAATTTCAATTCTAGTGTGTGAATGATTGTTCATTTTTTAGAGACCGTAATATGAGAGGCATTAGATTACTGCTAAAACAAGACAAGCCAGATAATTTTACTTCGAAATGGAATCCGTTCAATAGTGAAGTTCCATTTTTGACATTTACATATCATCCACTGTATTACCACAAAGGTTTGTAAATTTCAACCACTGCAATATAATTATTATCGTTTAAATTGTAGTAGACAAAAAGTTCTCCACTCTTTTGAGTTTTTGTTTGGATATTATAAGAATAGTTATTGTTAAATGGTGGGTTTATTGTTGATTTCAGATTGTGCTGATGAAAGACTTCGCAACGTTTACAACCTAGATTTATTCATCGAAAATTTATGCCTGTCTGTGCAGAAATGGAAAGAAAACATTGTCATACTTCAACACAACATACTATTAGAAAACTACGTCGGTTTAGGATCTATTATCCATAACAGACATTCTCTGGGTTTTTTTAAAGTTAGAGGAAAATTTAGTTTTTAAAAACCATCGAATTTATACAGGGTTGAGCAAAAAACTCATTTTGGAAGAGTTGAAGTTTTGTGGGTAATTTTTTTGATATTCAACTATCAATTGCTTCATGAAATGTCTATTTTTTAATATAAATTTTTCCAAAATTATAGTATAAGTTCTTCAAAACTGTACCTAGTTGTTTCAACAAAATATTAAATGGAAAATATATTTTAAAATATGTAAGATAAGTATATTTATGGTAAACTAATTAATATAAATTGAAAAGAAATAAGCCCACAGCGATTTAATGATGGGATTTGTATCAGCCAACCCTGGAATTTAAGGTAATCTTGATGTGATAAAAATAATATGTATTATTTAATAGTCAATTATTAATCGATGCTTATGTAAAAATAGCAAAATATTTTTGGAGAGAATCTCATTGATTTCAACGACAAATTCCTATATCTACTTAGACTTAGTTCTAAACGTTTCAGACCAATGTTGATATATAAAATATGATTATATTATATCGAGTAACTTATTTTCTACATATCAAGGTGGATTAATTTATATTCGCCTTAGAGAAAAGTATTATTTTCAAAGCTTTTACTTTTGTGCACATATTAACTGTGGATGTATGTATAAAAAGATGTAACGCACTTATCTTTATTATTTCTTTGTTTATTTATATTTATAAGTGTATTTGTTTGAGCATAAAATGGATATATCTATGTTGACTTCTAATTACTTGTTTTATTTTCCAAATTATGCACCACGTGGAATCTTTCCATAATTTTAAAATAAAATCAATCATTGTATTATAATACCTGGTATAATTTCATTTGGACACTGTATTACAACTATAAGCAACAAAGGGGTATGCAACTGAACAGACAGAAATAATGCATGTTTGGTTGCATACCTATTAGAGAGGTGTGGAAATTCACTAGTAGATGGCGGTATCGAACAGTTTTTGGAATGATTGACCTCTCTATCCTACCCTAGTATGCTATGGTTTAAATTTCTGTGCTCTTTTACGATACTCTGTTCAACTCTATTGATCTGCTATCTACTCGAACTAATTCCGTGAAAAGAAAAAACTGAAAAAAGAGCACAACAGTTATTTGATTGGTTTATTTTCTACTATTTTTCTGTATGTTTCAGCTGGCAGTGTGCATAGATCATAGATAACGTGCATCATAGCCATCATAGATCACAGATAACAAGCAGTCTGGATATTCCCATCTAATTAGATTAGTTAGATGGTGTACTCTGTGATCTAGCAGGCATGTTTTTTCTATGGTGGCAGAGGTATGGATGGCATGGCATTTGGGGTAAGTGGTCTGTGATTTGGATTTGGCATAGGCATAGGCGCAGATGTTATATGGATGTTATTTCTAAAAACTGTCTACATCAAATCATAAACTACAATATCAAATGTTTCTTTCAAAAATACAATGCTCTTGTAAGAAAGAAATCATTATACTTTATTTAAAATCTGTAACGGAGTCGAATTGAAATTAATATTATTCAAACCAAAATTTTGCCTATGGATTTAACCAATTCGTACGGAAACTATGGTGAAATTCGAACCTTATAATCGAACAATATAATATTTAAAGTGGTAAATGTTTTGTTGTAGACGACAATGTTAAACTATGATCGTTTGTTTGTATAGTGTACCCAGCTAGAATCAAAAGGTGACAATCAATCAAGCTAAATACTTGCAGGCAATTTAAAATATAATTATGGAAGTCGACTATGAATACATTCAATCCGAAACGTCTAGTAACAAGATTACAAGATTCCACCCTTACCACGGTGAGAATATAGTTTTATCAGAGGACGGAACAGTAGCATATAGAAAAAAAAGCTTTGCAAATGCTGTAACTTTCAGCGAAAAACCACTAGCACCAGGTGAAATATTCTTACTGGAAATAGAACAGAATGAAACTGGATGGAGTGGTCATATGAGATTGGGCTTAACCCAACTGGATCCTGCAGCAATTTCCAGAACAGGTAAATTTTAATTAAAAACCTGACAAGTACTATACTTATAAAGTAATAATTCAGATTTTTGTATGGCTTGTAGATATTAATGAACTTAATTAAAGTTAGTATTGATTCTGTGTTACAATTGTTAAATTTGAATGTATAAATTAATGGAAAGATGTGCGCATGTTTATTTTAGGTGCTATTCCAATGTATGCTCTCCCTGATCTGTTAGACATAGGAAAATCATGGATATATGGAATCAGTAAAGCTCTAAATAGTATTTTTGAGTATGAGGAAGGTAATGGTTGGAGATGTGTACCTTCAGGTGTAAAAAAGGAAATGAGCAACAGTAATTTTATCAAGACTTGTAGAGGTTCAGTCCCAATTAGCTTGCTTAGATCAAATCAATCTGGACCAATTCTTCCTACTGATAAGAGCAGTAGGATTGGTGTAATGTACATTCCCACTGATGAATTTGAAGCCGATATGCATTATGTTATTAATGGTGAAGATCAAGGAGCATGTGTGAAGAGAATTCCTTTCACAGAGGCACCTTTACATGTTGTTGTAGATGTATATGGTGTTACAAAAAAAGTTAGAATTATTCAGTTGTATGTAGGTAAGTTTATTTTTAAATTTATTATTGTGCATAGTTTCCCCTTAAACTTGTGACTTGAAATTTTATTATTGATTGATACTCTTTATTGAAGATTTACACTAACCGCTTCCTAACAGATTTGACATTCAACTTCCTTTGTAAAACATTCCCAAAATATGACTTGTACAACTATCAACATTTAGTAAGCTGAGTTTAGTATTAAGTATGGCTTATCAAAGCCTGCACTTGAGATTTGATGGTAAAACCGGTGTTTAATCTTAATTTATTTTCAGTTCCTACTCTTCAATCTGCATGTAGGGATGCTATTCTTCATCATATTTCTAAAAAGGCTGTTGTATCACTACCTCTACCGAAATTTCTAAAAGACTATTTGTTATTTCAAACCTGAAGAAAAATTGGTTTCTTGGATTGTAACAGAAATCGTGGTAAGTATACCAAATTAATTTGCATGTTTTAAAGATTTTACACTTTTAAGTAACTCAACGTTTTATATTTTTCAACTTTAAGCCTAAAACTTCAAAATTTTCTTACTTATTTTTTTCTTACTTATTGTTAAGTACTGTCTTTATGGTTATCTATTGTGAAGGGTTAATCAATTTTAAATTGAATGATTGTCCCAATCTCACATAGAATGTCTTCAATTCTTGGTCCTTGGTATATGAATTTACTATATTTTTTATTTTAGATTTGGTTACTATATATTTGAAGTTGGTAACACGTAACACATTTATATATTTGTAAATCTCCTTGAAAATTTAGATAAAGATTAACGGAATGACAGGTTGTAAGACTGAACCTAAGTGTAAACTTTTCTTTTATTAGGAATATGTGATTTTATTATTTTGTGTATATTGTGATTTAAAAAATGTTTTATTGCCAGCAAAATTAAATGTAATACAAAAAAATTGTTTTTATTACTTTTATTCAAATCACTGAACCACAACAATGAAGATTTAACGGTAATTATGCATGTCATTTTTTTAGGTTGAAATGTTTGACATTTTTATATGATTTTTTGTGAAAAGTTGTACATAATAATTCGGCTATTAAGAGTAGAATCACAGAATACATCATCCCAACAAGAAGCGAAGCTTGTGCTATTTTACAATTCATTTTCTGAGTGCGCATGTCTGACAGTCGCCATTTTAAGCCCGTTATCTGTCAATGACATGTGATTTTATTGTTTACCAAAGAATTTTCTTTGTTGTAAGCTTTTTGATTATTTACATATTTTTTTGTTTTCAACGATAAAATTTGTTTACAAAATTACATTTATTAGTTATGGCGCCAAAAACTTGTGCGGCTGTTATTCAAGTGATGGATGGATAATTGAAAAACACCACAAAACCTATGGAGAAAAGTTTACTGTCGCTTCGTTTTTTATAACTTCGTTGTCTCAGATATCAGTACATTTTCTCTGGGTATAATTTAATTTAGAATTTGGTGAAGTGTAACTTTTAAATATGTAAATATTAAAAGTTTTATATTCAAGCACAATACTTATTGTAATTTTTTATCATCATTTACTGAAATTCTTTCTATTGTAAACTGATATTATAAATATAGAATCTATTATTATTGTATTGGTTTTTAAACTCAGTCTATCCTACATATAGTGCTACATAAAAACATAATTACACATATAATTTCGATAACAATACAGAAAATAAGAATCATTTGGTTAAACAATAGCTCATTATTTTTAATAATGGATGGTACCTACTCCAAAAACAGAAGCTAAAACTTATATTTATATATTTTTCACAATATTTGTTAAGCTGTTGAATTAACTTAAACAATTCATAAATTGAGTTGAACAATTAAAACTTTGTCGAAACAAGTCATAAAAATAAACAATTATTATTTGAGATTCTTTGGTTTCACTTTTTTGCGTGTAGTTAACATTTAATTTACATTTTTTGAACAATTTTCTCAGTGTAACTTGATCCGTTATCTCGTTATCTGTCAACGTTAGTTTGAAGGTGACGAAATTTTGCCCCCAAAACATCATAGTATTTACGCCGGCTTTCGCTTCTTGTTTGGCTGGTGTATTCTGTGGTAAAATTAATGTCAATATTTTGACAATGACATTTGATATTTGCAATGATCCATCCATCCATTCTTGTCTAAGGATCCATAGATAAAAGATGGTGACATCTATTGTTCTACTTTGGAACGTTTTTTTGCACCCTCTAGTGGCAGGCAGAAGAAATTCCTTGAGAAATACAATTCTAAAATAGGGACTTAAAAAATCAATTAAACTAGGTATATATTCCAGCAGAACTCTAGAATGAAATACACCAAGCTTCTGTGGAAATTAAGACTTTAATTAAAACCCATGTCAAATGTAGGTAATTGACAATTTTTATTTTAATTATTAATTGCTGCGTATCATCTTTTGTGTTAATCGGGTCGTATGATTAACATACATGCTATACTTGAATATCATAAGCGTTCCAAAGTATTTTATTGCGGCAGCTATTTTGATCGACTAGGTATTTGAGTTGAAATTTTACTATTTATATCAATTTTTTCACCGAAATCGTCACAAACTACGAATCGTACACAACTTTTTGTAAGGTTTAGATTTAGACATAAATAGAAATGAAATATATATGGAAGAAAATCATTTCTATATAATATACTGTGATGGAAACTTTTATACATAGAGCACCTGATAACTAAAATCGAAATTTGGCGAATTAAGTAATACAAGACATTACTTTTACATCAAACATAAATTTGAAATAGATAATATACTTCTGGAGCTATAATAATATAAAATTTTATTTATAAATTGACACCTTTTAGAATAAAAAAGAAACGCCTATGGATATATGACGTTACGTCATTGTATGACTGTTCCGTTTCGACCAATCAAGGATCGACAGACAAGCCACAAAAATAAATATGGGTGATTGTTGATATGATAGGAATTATTGATAATGTAGGGAAAAACGTCAGTCTATTTAAACAAAAATATCCATAAACACGATAAAAAATTGTAATAAAAGTGATTTGTTAATATTTAGTGTTAGTTTAAATAACAACAAATATGGAGTCATTTGTTACTCTCATAGTTAAAGCCCCAAATCAACAAATTGAAGATCAGACAATTAAGTGTGAACCTACATGGACAATTCAAAAATTAAAACAACATTTATCGGAGGTGTATCCAAGTAAACCCGTAAGTAGAACTCTTATGTAATTCTTAAGAAATTAAGGAGTATTCAAATATATATTCGGTCTTTGCTTAGAAACCATTTTATATAAATTTAAAGTTCATTAATTGACTATCAGATAAATTCTAAATACTTGAATTTACTAAAGGGAACTTTCAATTTAATACCAAGATCTTCAATAACAACTGTCAAATATATTGAACCAAACATGTGAGAAATTGAGTAGTTTATTTATTACTATTATGTTAATATTACCCCAATTTAATTTCTTTTAGGATAATTGTTTAATTTACCCAAAGAATACCCCTACTTTACCCTTACAAAAATTAAAATATATCAGATAAAACATTTCAATTTTTCTTATCAGTTGACATAATCTTAGTAACTATCATGTATATTAAATCACAACATAATGATCATAGGTACTTAAGTAGTAATAAATAATGTAACAGCCTTTGTTGTTTCACTTATTTATCTATGTTAAAAATGTTTAATAAATTGAAAATTTTAATGAAAGCTTCAAACTTTTGAATTTAAATATTTGATAAAATATCTGGGAGAACAATAGCCATAATACCTATAAATAGTAGAGTAGAATTATTGCCCTTATTCAAAAATTGTTTGCAGCCAAGACAGGAACAGAGGTTAATATACTCTGGACAGTTATTAAATGATTCCGTAACTCTGGAAGAAGTATTAAGACAATATGAAGGTCAAGAAACACATACAGTTCATCTTGTGTGCTCTTCAAAATATATGAATAGCATTCCAGAAATTAAACCAGTACCACAGGCTAGCACACCAAATAATGTTCAAAATCCACCATCAACTTCAAATCAACCTACTAATACAAACACAACAAGAGAACAGAATCAATCAAATGTTCCTCCTAATATGCCATACTTTAATGTAAATAGTGGACCTGCGGATCACAATCAATATGCTATGCAGTTAGCTTGGATGCAGCAGGCTTATTTCCAGTATATGGCCCAGTACATGCAACTGTAAGTATTTGGATTTTAATATTTTTTTCTCTTATTTTTTTGGGAATCAAACCACAATAATGCCACAAGGAACTTGCAGAAGATATTCTTGATATAATTAAAATAGGCTTTGGTAGTGGTTTTTTATTTAGTATTTTTATGTTTAAAAATAAAATATGAATCAAGTTTGACGATGTAATTGGATGAGGTCAAACCAAATGTTGTGGAATTTAAATATTTCAGTGAAAATCGTATGTTAATATATTTTGTTGTTGTGAAACTGGCAGGTGTAATTGAAGCAGGAAATCATTGTTTATCTATTGTATTAAGAACAAAAATATTTTTGTTTTTAATAAAAATGTTAACTACCTTCAAGATAAAATAAATATATCACAATGCAGATAATATTTTATAAAATGAAAGGTGGATTAGTTCTAATAAACAAGTTTACACCAAGGGTTCCTTAAAATAGTCCAAGAACTGGCAATGTTTTTGACAATTGATTTTAGTATAGCTTCTTTAAATTTCAATACATCCTGTATAGTTAGCAGATACATATTTTTATCTATTATTAGTTTGGACTTGGTACTGATAAAACATGTGTCAAAATGAAATACAATGATAAATTTCAAAAATGCTGATGAAGTCATATAACATATTACACCAAATTTAAAATGACCTTGTCAGAAAACGTTTGCAAATTGGATTTGGGTCTAAGTGTGTATGGAGTTACATAAGAGATTTATAGGATTCTGTAATGGGTGCCTCTAGTAGAGAAAGTATAATGTTCACGAATTGGATTAAAAAAGATTATTGTAGTGAAAGTAATAAATTGGCCACCATTATTTCTATACTTAATCAAATAATAAAAAATAGTATTTCATCGATATTGATAATAGAGTTTATACAAAATCGATGGCTACATTGTTTAGTATGAAAATTATAACCTTATATTACTTACTTTCTTATACAATAACAGGACCGGTTTTAAATAAATTCGAATAAGCAAAAGGAGTTTCAAAAAATTAACAGTAATTTTAATATAAGCAACAATTGTGACATAAATTTATCATATAGGGAAATCTTCTAAGATTGTTAACAGAGGAACTGGACTTATATATAATTACAAAAAGACTTATACCAGTTGTAGGAAAAAAGTTATCGGTACACAACGAGAAATACGTGACTTGACATATCGGCGACCATAGAACTGCTTATCAAGAGTGCAATGCTTTATGCCAGTTGTCACATGTCATTAACAGACAACCAACATGATTTTAGAGCTATATATAAAACTATGGTCCAAGCAGAGTGATTGCCAATAGAAGAGTTCAGTCTAAGGTCAGTATGGCCAACAAAAAGTGGTTTTTCTGACAAGAATGACAGTTAATGTCTACCCCTTGAAACATAAGATTTTTGCATGTTTTTTATCATTGCGAACATCTATATTGCTTTATTAAAATAATGAATACACCCCCGAAGCGTAAATCTTGGATTTTAAAATGACGTTTTAGCTGAATACACAGCACATCGGTGGCCAAAAATTCCAGGAACTCTTGGCATGTCACCATTTCATTTCTGTTATCTGTCACTAGTTATGTCAGATGTCAGTGGAAAAAGTAATTAGAAGAATAGAGATACACCTAACTAGAAATGATACAAAAATCTAATCGAAAATGGACATACAGAATTGAACGAATATCAACAAAAATAAATATAACTGACATTTGACATAATTAGTGACTGAATAACAGAAATGAAATGGTGACTTGCCAGAAGTTCCTAGAGTTATTGGCCAGCGATATGTTGAGTATTCAGCTAAAAAGTCATTTTAAATTTCAAAATATACGCTTCGGGGGTGTATTCATTATTTTAATAAAGCAATATAGATGTTCGCAATTATAAAAAACATGTAAAAATCTTATGTTTTAAGGGGTAGACATTAACTGTCATTCTTGTCAGAAAAACCACTTTTTGTTGGCCACACTGACCTTAGACTGAACTCCTCTATTGCACCTATGTGTACTTGAACATAAAACAGACAGGAAGGAGTCTTGTCACTCAATAGCTGGATAAGAAAATGCGACGGAAGTCGCCATTTGCAACACCCTAATTATGACTCATTTGTGAAGTTGACGTTTACTGACGTAGATTGTAGGCACGTTTTTTTTACATCATTTATTCACCATTGGTTGAATGACGTCAGTCTCCGCTGCAACGACATGTTGGAGTCATCAGTGGCACATAAAAAAACGCATTTGTTTTTTAAATCATCTGACCACAGACAATCTATTTCTAAGTTGATTGTTGTTATTAGCAGTTCATCTGATAGTTCCACTTTTTTTCAATTTCTGACGCTGTTAATAGCGCCGTCAATACCTTGTTACCACATTTTAAATTTATTTCTAATAATTCGTCCCTTTCTTTGACTGCTTCAAAAAATCGTTAGTTTTTTGAGGTTAAGCTGTCATTTTGTGAACCAACAAAGTTATCCACCACCTCGATACAACGGTGGAGTGGTTTGCAATTTTGGTTGATGCAACAGTAATAAATGAACGCGTGATTTCTTCAATCTACAATCCACCAATGAATATAAAAACGCAGTTGGTCGATTGGTGGATCTACCGGTGAATAAAAGAACATGCCTTGTTTATGCAGTTTTTTTGGTGAAAATAAGTTTAAACGAAAGTATTATCAGAAGTATTGTTGAGAAAGTAGGTAATAGTTTATAAAAAAATTGATAATTGTATTTTGTCAATGTCAAAGTATAAAATATAAAAAAGTCAGTTCTAAAATAAAACTGTGTATTCTTTATAAAATAACATAAAAACCAACAGGTTATGGGCCCAGGACATCGCTAATAAATAATAAAATAAAACTGGGTATAAAATAAAATAAAACTGAGTGAAAAATTTCACTGAAAAAAAAACACGAATAAACTGAATAATAGCAATAAAAATGGGAAATGAAACGGACGATATTGGAAATATTGAAAAACTAATAACCTCTGAATCTTTTGAAATGTGGAATTTTCAAACATCCGTGTATTTTAAAGCTAGTGGATTATACGCAATAGTGAATAATGAAGAAAACTTTGAAAGGTTGACTGAAGAAAAAGAAAGGAAGAATTGGATACAAAGAGACGCAAAAGCTCAAAAAATAATAATCTCTACTGTTGACAAAAAGGTCTTAGTGCATATAATGAACTGTACTACTGCTGCAGATATGTATAAAAAACTCAAGGACCTGTTTCAAAAGGACAGTGAAGATCAAAAATGCAGATTATTAGAAGATTTTTTCTGTTTTAGCTATGAAAGGGGTAACGACATATCGACACATGTGAGTAAGCTACAGAATTTAGCATATAGACTTAAGGCATTAAAGCAAGAAGTTACAGACGAAATGTTGATCTCAAAAATATTAAGCACTTTACCTGAAAGATTTAGATTTTTCAAGACTGCTTGGGAGTCAACTCCTCGTGCCGAAAAAACCTTAGAAAATCTCATTTCAAGATTATTATCGGAAGAAACTGCAAACAAAAACAAAGAAAAAGAAAGATCTGAAAGATCTGTTGCATTCCAGTGTTCTAGTGGGGAAAAATTATGCCATATTTGTAATAAACCCAATCACATAGCTCGATTTTGCAAATATAGAAATAGAAATTACATTGAAAATGGAAGACAACAAAATGAAGATAAAAATCTTAATAACAATCAAAGCCGTCAAAACACAACAACTTTTAAAAGATGTAGTATTTGTAAGAAAACTAACCACACCGAAAACAGTTGTTTTTACAGAGACAAGCCTAGTACAAGTAGTAAAAATAAAACTGAACACAACACATATAAAAAAGTGTCCTTTTTGACAGAAAATAAAAATTTTGATGAAACCGAAAAGAATATGTTTATATTTGATTCAGGAAGCACAGCTCATATGGTAAATGACATAGGATTGTTTGAAACCTTATCAGATCAACAAACAGACATATGCGTAGCAAAGAAAGGTACTCAGATTACTGCAGAAGGAATTGGAACAATTGATACAAAAGAATGTATTTTGAATGAGGTACTATATGTACCAGAACTTAGCAGAAATTTATTATCAGTAAATGCTATTACTCAAAATGATGGGAAAGTGATATTTGAGGAAAATAAAGTATATGTGATGAAAGAAAATAAAAAAGTTTTAGAAGGAATGAAAAATGAGAGAGGACTTTACACCATAGAACTTATAAAAGAAGATATAATGAGTGAATACATGGAAGAATGCATGGACGAAAGTCTGTTGACCGAAACAAAAGTAGAAAAAGTAATAAACTGGCATCGTAAGCTTGGACATATGAACATCAAGAGTATGAAGAAAATAATTGAACAAGAAATAGTGACAGGAATGGATATTAGCTCAAAAGATTGTGACCTATTTGAACTGCCATGTGACGTGTGTATGAGAGGAAAACAGACAAGACTTCCATTCAACACCGAGAGGACCAGGGCCAAAGTACCATTAGAAATTATACACAGCGATTTATGTGGTCCAATCGACCCACCAACATGGGACAATAAAAAATACATCCTTACAGTATTAGATGATTACACACACTACTGCGTAATATATCTCCTGGAACATAAAAGTGAAACAACAGATTTCCTAAAACAATATATAGCAGAGATGGAGAGAGAACAAAATCTAAAAGCTAAGAAGATAAGATGTGACAATGGTGGCGAATATGTAAGTGGTAACTTAAGAAACTACTGTAAAGAAAATGGAATCATTCTTGATTATACAATACCACACACACCTCAGCTAAATGGTAAAGCAGAACGACTAAACAGGACACTGATAGAAAAAGTGAGAGTTTTACTATTTGAAACAAATACAAACCAAAAGTTTTGGGGAGAAGCAGCAAGAGTCGGTACATACATTTCAAACAGAAGTATTACAGAATCTCTAAATATAAACATGACGCCCTATGAAATGTGGTCAGGAAAAAAGCCAAACTTAAAAAGACTACAAGTTTTTGGATCAGAAGTATACTCAAAAAATCTTGGATATTTAAAAAAATTGGACAGCCGATCTGAAAAACATTTATTTATGGGATATGCACCAACTGGATACCGCTTATGGAATGAAAGCAAACAAGATATAATAATAAGAAGAGATGTAGTCTTTACAAAACCTAAAATTCATAATAAAACTTTGATTAAAATAAAATTGAATTATGAAAATGAAACGGAATCAGAAAATGGGACAGATAACAGTGAAGAACGAGAAAATCAAACACAGAAAAGGCAACAGCAAGAAATTCAGATACAGAATAATATACAGCAAGTAAATGAAACAGAAAACAATGATGAAACACCTGAAAATGACACAATATCACAAGAAAACGAAATAGAATACATTTTTGAAAATAGCGGCGAAGAAGATTTAAATTTGGGACAAGGTAAAACAGTTACAAAAAGGGGAAGAAAAATAAACAAACCAAAGCATTTCGAAGATTATGTTTTATTAACGTACAATGAAGCAATAGAAGGACAAGAGAAAGATTTATGGAAATATGCTATAGAAGAAGAAATAGAATCATTAAAGAAAAACAAAACTTGGGAGTATGTAGACAAAGATCAAACATATGGAAAAAAGATTTTGACAAACAAATGGGTATTCAAAATAAAGGACGATGGAACGTACAAAGCCAGACTGGTTGTAAGAGGTTGTCAACAACAGAAAGGTATTGATTACGAAGAGGTATTTAGTCCAGTGGTACAAGTTAGCTCACTGCGATTGATGCTAGCCATTGCAGTGCAAAAAGAATATGAAATAAAGAAATTTGACATAAAGACAGCTTTCCTATATGGTACAATAAATGAAGACATATACATGCAGATACCTGAAGGTTATGAGAGGCAGCATGACAAAGTTTGTAAATTGCAGAAATCTTTATATGGACTGAAACAAGCACCTATGAGATGGAACGAACATTTCACGAAGTTCTTGAAACAAAATAATATGGAAACTTTAAGTGTTGATCATTGCATTTTTAAAAACAGAAAAGGAACTCTACTTTTAGCAATTTATGTAGACGATGGATTGATAGCGGGAGAAAGCTCTGAAGAAATAGATGAATTACTGGAAATATTAACGGAACAGTTTGAAGTCAAAATGTTTAACAAAGTTGATACTTTCTTGGGCATAAGAATAACAAAAGGTGACAATTGGATTAAAATGGATCAAGAAAACTTCATTGAAAGTGTTCTAGATAGATTTGAAATGACAAATGCAAAAGCTGTATCTACACCAATTACAGAATATGATGAAAAATCCGCAGAGTCAAAACAAGAAATAAAATTCCCTTATCGTGAGGCAGTTGGGAGCCTTTTATACTTATCCAATAAAACTAGACCCGACATAGCATATGCAGTTGGATTTTGTAGCAGAAATTTGGAAAATCCAACAATGTCAGACATAAATAATGTGAAAAGAATTTTAAGATATCTTGGAGCTACGAAGAACAATGGTATAGTTTACAAGAAAGATGAAAAAAAAGCAAAACTAGAAGCATACAGCGATAGTGATTTTGCTGGTGACAAAACTACGAGAAAGAGTACTACAGGGTATGTTGTTTTTTATGCTGGTGGACCAATAAGCTGGTGTTCCAGGAAACAACCTATAGTAGCATTGAGCTCGACTGAAGCTGAATTCATTGCAGCTGCAGAATGTGTTAAAGAATTATTGTTTTTGAAGGTACTATTAGAAAGTTTGATTTTTCAAGACTCAAACATCATTTTAAATATTGACAATCAAAGTGCAATCAGTATAATAAAAAATGCTCAGTTTAACAGAAGATCTAAACATATTGACGTTAGGTTCCACTTTATCCATGAGAAAATAAGAGATGGTTTAATTTTTGTACAATATTTGTGTACACAGGATAATATTGCAGACATTTTTACCAAAGCATTAAAGTCTGTCAAGTTTGAGAAACATAGAAATTTGTTAGTTAAGTCAGATTTATAAGTTCATGTGTTTTCTTTGTATTAACTAATATAACAATTTTTTTTATAAATATTAGGACAAGGTGTTGAGAAAGTAGGTAATAGTTTATAAAAAAATTGATAATTGTATTTTGTCAATGTCAAAGTATAAAATATAAAAAAGTCAGTTCTAAAATAAAACTGTGTATTCTTTATAAAATAACATAAAAACCAACAAGTATTATTCTATATTCGTATTTTCATTGCTCCTAGACAATATTGTTTGTATAGGACATAGGACAGCTTATTTAATACTTACATTTGAATAAGCAACAATTTTAAAATTTCACATACCCCATACCCTATACAAACGCCATTTGCAACCTCCTATTTGGGCGCAAACTTATTTGGTAAATGCTCCTTCCTGTCTGTTTTATGTTCTAAGTATGTGTATGTTGTGTTGTATAAACTAACCTCTTTATTTTGATGATTTGTTCCGAGAGATAACCTCACTTTCACATAAGTAGTACTTAAGTAGAACCTACACTTCAACTTATGCTAAGAACGACTTACGACGTGGTGCAGAAACACATGTTTCCTAGGTCTCACTTAAATGCTTAAGTAACACTGGTGCAGTTTGCCCTACGGATCTTCTACAAGTTCATCATTTACTACCCACACAAGTTATAAATAATATAATTTTTTTCTTTTCTTTTTAGAGCAGCAAATTCGTACGGAGCAACACCTCAGACGGTACCAAATAATGGAGACCCAGCTCCGAATCCTGCCGAGCAAGCTCCAGCAGCCGCCGAAGTTCCAGCGGCCATGAGAGATGCAGATAATCCAGAACGAGATTGGTTGGAAGTTTTTTACATGTTAACGAGAGCCACGGTACTATTCATCGTTATATATTTCTACTCGAGTCCAATAAGATTTTTATTTGTTTTTCTCTTGGGCGTCGGTTTATATTTGTATCAAATAGGATTCTTTAGGAACATGAATAATAATAATAACATTATTAACGGACCCCCCGAACAAGCGCAAGAAGAAGAAGCCGCTCCGTCGAGGTTCATGATTGTCTGGACATTCTTTGCAACATTTTTTGCGTCTCTAATTCCCGAAATTCCAAATCCTATTTAGTGATTTTAAATTTTATCAGTTGGAAGATTTACCTACATATGTTTTGATTACCACATTGATATTTTTTATTGTTTGCAAGATATTTGCAGGTCGATCTAACCCCAGTTAAATAACTTCAATATTAAATTTCGATTTTAGCAATTGGCTCTGAAGAAAGGGGGCGTTCGGAAAAAATACGTTTTTGATATTTTTGTATAGCTGAAAAGTTTGAATGAAGAAAATTTCTACAAAAATATTGGGGTGACAATCAATCGCTGAGATCTAAAAGATCTATTCTACCTAGTTCCGGAGGAATGTCTCAAAAATTAGTAGTTCATTTATACCTATTGTGTAGAATGTGGGTACAAATTTAAATATTTAATTGTTGTCTTGAAAATTTTGTCTAAAGACTTTGTATTTTTGGTAAAATTATCAGTTCTGGCATCTAATCGTAGAATTGTCTAAGGTGGTTCCTATTAAACGTAAAATAACATAATCTGATTATCTATTTTAAATTTTCAATATAGTGTTCAACTTCAAATTTTGACCCCATCTTTTATTATGTAGTATTAATAAGTGACAAAAAGGATATTAATAAATAAATATTTCAAATCTAGTCTTTGGATTAACAGAAAAAAATAAAAACAAACATTTACTGAATATATGCAACTCATAATGCAGATACGTCACTAGTTTAAATTTGAAGTTGGCGATAGTCTTCCTTTTATGTTCCATGTTTCAGCTTCTTCCTCTTTCTCTTTCATTGGACATCAAGACAAAAATGTTGACATATATCACTCTGCTGCTTACCTTGTTCAATTTGAATTTGTAGCAAATAAAGCTTAAATCAAACCAATAAAAAAATTTCAAGATGAAACCACAAGCGAATGCAAACAACTCACTCCACTCACTCACTATTACCTAAACTTCTTCTTTTCTTCTTCAAATTGGGTAACTACCATGGAGGTAAAAGAGAGAGGAGAGAACATAACAGTATAAAGAATCATCGACCAAAGTGGCTTCTCAATATGGCCGACTTCCGTAAACAAACCAGAGGCGTACATAAAATTATTCAATTAGGGGAAACAAAAAACTCTCATATGCATCTTTTTAAGGTGGTACTTTTTGTTGTTAGAGAATTGATACCAGATTTTGGTACATACAAAAATTTTATAACACTATTATACAACTCAATATCAACTTAAATTTATACTTATACTCATAAACAACCTTTCTAATACTGAAAATCACTATTTTTTTAAAGTGGCTTTTCAATTTGACACATTTCAGTATATTAAGGTTATCTATTTTGACACAAAAATTGATGACTAATGTCACTAATGTGGCTTCTCAAAATGGCGACTTCCGTCGAAAGTTGGTTAAATCACTACCAAGCTCAATTTCCCTCCTTTCTTTTTTACCTCGTTACCCACTCTTATGATTATTTTGTTCCATGTCAAAATATGTTGACTAACTTCACCTTATACTAGTGACGTCAAAATCTAATAGGCGGATTTTAAGAATTTTTCAAAGAGGGTGTTAAGCCTCTCTATGATTTGAAATTGCATCTTAATCTGTATTGAAAATGTGATTTGTTGAAAGGTTGGAGATGAACAGTGATTGTTAACCGGTCAATGGTTAATAACTAGTTATTAACTATCAATTTTAAACCAAAAAAATATATTTATTAGATATTTGTGTTCTGTCCATTATTACAAAAATTGTTACATTATTTAAGCTTATTTGAGATGTAAATAAAAGCGACAGTCGCGGACGTAAGGAGTCTGCGCAATGCTATTTAATAGACATACTGCGCAAACTCCGCTGATGTCAGCGGGCCAGAAAATACGGAAAAATGCTTTTTCAAGTGGCTGCCTAAATTGTTAACCGTGGTTAATTTCAAACAATTTTTAACTTAGCGTTAATTAACGCTAAAAACTGGTTAATAACAGGTGGTTATTAACATGACCCATCACTGGAGATGAAATGTAGATGTGGAAGAAAATAACATGTTCGATAATTTGGAAGGGTATAGAGAAGTAATATAATTGCTGGGAATAATTAAAAATATCTGGAATGTGCTATTTGTGTTAAAATGACAGATTAATCCATAAAAATATGAGAAAGTAGTACAAGAATGTAAAAATTGTTAACCAAAATGTGACTTATGTACCTTTTCTTGTGCAAATTTATCAGAAACCAGAAATTTAAACGGAATTGAAGATACTGGTGATTATTTTAATCACCTCATTAAATATTTTAGAATCCCTGCGGCCAACTACTAGACAGGATTAAAATATTGAGTTTACTTTCAGTAGATAATATTTCGTCTAAACTTAAAATCAACAAAGTATCTTTATATTATACAAAAAATGTGATTTTTGTGCATTTTAATAGTTCTATTTATGCTATACCACATTTCTTTCAGTCACCCACATTATAATACAACTTATATAAATATAATTTAGCTTTTAAAGTATCATTACAATAACGAAATTCCAATTTAGCTTTATCCAGTTCAACATTTAAAGACAAATTATATCTTAAAGTAGGTAATATTTATCATACCTGAATACTGTATAGAAAAAAAGTTTTCTAATTTTTTAAGATCTGCTGAGAATGAAGAAAAAAACCAATGCAATGTTACAAACTGTGCTTTTTATTGTACATATTTTATTATTAGCTTTAGTGAAGATGTGATTTAATTAATAAAACTATATATTAATTTAAAAAGTGTATTTATTAAAAATAATGCAACCTAAAAAAACAGTTTCGTATTCAGTAACTCAATTATTTTAGTGTGTGGGAAGAGACATACATCTTTATTACCATAGAGGGTTCAACATTTGACACTTATGTAAAGACGCCATTATTTTAATCCGATTCATCAGTATCTATAATAAGTCTTCCTTTTTGCTTAAATCTTCCTGTACCATCAGAACTATCCGAGTCTTGATAACTATCTAGATCATTATTCATTTCTTTTTGCTTAAGTGGATCAGCAGTAATATTCTGGATATTTTCCTTAATTGAACTGTCATTGTTTTTATTGCTTTGAACTGGCTGTTCATTATCACTATCAGATGTTTCAATCAAATTATTTTTTTGTGTGGACTGGCTTTGTGATGGCTGTAGTACATTATCTTCATCACTATCAACTATCATTTTGTTTTGTTGTGATTTGTGTGTTAAATTGTTGAGATCGTCATCACTATCAGTTGATATTGTTCTTTTTTTCCTGGAGGAACTTTGAGAATTCTTAATCTTTTTCAAAGATTTACTCTTTTTCTTCTTTAGTTGAGAATTACATAAAACTACACTTTCATTACTGCTGCTAGAACTATTTAAATGATCACTATTCCTATTTTGATTTGAATTTTCTTTCTGTAATCTGGTGTCATTATTTAAATCACTCTGTTCACTTTCACTGTCACTAATAGCATTCCTCCTTATTGCATTTGAAATCTTTTTGTCATACAGATGTTCCTTATTGATAGCTTGAACAGCCTCACCACCAGATGAATCACTATCTTCATTTATCAAGTTCAAAATACTGTCTATGCCCAATTCTTCTTCATTGGCTTCCATTTCTACATTGTTGGCTTCATTATCATAATTTTGGCTAGGAGTGTATTGCTGACTGGTTTCACCATTTATTCTTGACAATCTTTCTTTTCTGATAGCCTCAGCCCTTAATCTATTTTGATTTATACGTTCCAATTGATCTTCTGTCAACTCAGGTTCAGATTTATTATTATCAGTTGATAATAAGTTATTAAATTGATCATCAAATGGTTCAACAAAACCTTCCGTTTCTATTTTTTCTTCGCTTATGTGTTCTTCAAAAACATCTTCAATACCCATTCTGACTTTTTTCAAATAAACCTGCAAAAAAATATGATAAAAAAAATATCCTATTAATTTTGTTTTTAAATTTTACCTGAGTGGACTTCTTGTTACCCAGGTACTCTAATCTTTGAATAGAATCATCAAATGTAAACTTGGGGAAAAAACGATGGCACCAATACTCATAAATTTTCATAAGTCGATTCAAATCTTGTTCTTCAAATCCCTTGCCTTTGAATTTTACATCCTTAAAATGATTTATAACCGCAGGTAAGCCTTTTGCAGTCCTTATAGTCTGCTCATTAAATTTCGGTTGTGGATTTTTTATTATTCTCTTGGGTTTAACTACTTTATTTTCATCTTTTACATTTTCATTCTGCTGATCACCATGTTCTCCAGTTTCGTGTTCAACAGTAGCACTTTCACGAGGGCTATTGTCTAAATTAATAGTATCTGGTGGTATTTCCTCATTTTCACTAAAATACTCATTATCTGAAGACATTTTTCTTGATAAAACTGACCAAGTAACTGTCCTCTTCCTTCACACTATGAGGAAACTTCCCGCCCTTATTCTTTTAGGTTATATTATTTTGACAGATATTATTCAAAATTGTTTAATTCATTTTCAGCACTTGTAGAGTTTATTTCACCATTTTCCGTGTTAAAATTGGAAGTTGGTTGATTAATTCTAGTTAGAAATGATTGTAGAAGGCGTTTATTTAATCGATCAGTTTGGGAAAGTTCTCGAACTTCAGTGGGTGTATTGGTGTCTTCATTGTTTTCTTCCAATTTAGAATTATCTACGTTGTCTTTGACGGGCATCTTCGTTTTGATTTATTTTTACCGAATACAGTTATTGTGGAAGACAAATTATTTTTCAATGAAATGATTCAGCTAATCAGCTTTTTAGTTTTGACATGTATATGTGTTGTATTTTAATTTTTTTGACGCACTAATAGCCATCTATCGAACTGTTGATGTACTTATGGTGGTAAGTGAATTCCCTTACGACATAATACATATGACTGTAACTCACTGTGAGGAGATGTGAGCGTGAGCGTTGTGAGTACTCAATACTGAATCAAGGACGTTGTCTCTGATCGTAGCCAACAAAAAATACATGGAAAAAACGTTGGTTGTGCTCTGACCTGACCAAGTGTCAAGGATGTCAGAACATCCTTGACCAAGTGTAGAACGTGCTTGACATGTGTCACAATTATTTGACGTCCAAGTAAATATTTATAGGGTAAAATATTTTGAATTCGTCGATTGCCGTTGTTGTTTTCAGATTTCAGAGCCTTATGGCTGACACTGATTGCAAAGCATTGTGTGAACTTTGTTGTGCTGTATTTGCAAGACGATCAAGTTTGATCAGACATATAAAAAATGTACATTTTCCTAAACGGGCTTTCATATGTGAACATTGTAGCAAAAGTTACATTACCAAGAGTAATTTATTGCGGCATATAACTAGTACACATTCCAACAAAAAAAATAAGCGATGTCCATTAATGTGGCATTGTCCGTTATGCATTTTCGAAAGTGATAAAGAAACAATGGTAGAACATTATCAAATTGTTCATAACATTGTAACTGCTTACACAGACATGTCATTCAAATCATTTGATGATTTTCAAAGATGGAAACAAAATATTGAAAGTGAAACTTATTCAAAATATATAAGATATCGAATAAAAAAATGTCCTAATAAAGTGAAATATTATTATAGATGTCATAGAGATGGTCTGTATAAGGGGAGAGGAAATAGTATAAGACGTTTGAAGAAAATAGGTTCTAATAAAATAAATGGACATTGTCCAGCTAAAATAGATGTTTGTATAAATGAAATTACAGAATTAGTCTCCGTAAAGTATATAAATAGCCATGTAGGTCATAAAATGGAATCATTTAGACTGTCTATATCAAAGATGGACAAGCATATAAAAAAAGTGACTAAAGAATATGTTCAAGAAAACATAGATAATTATATTAAATCTGACATGCACACAGAACAAATCAAAACAAATATAACGCTACCTAATAATGATACTTCTTTAAATAAGTAAGAATTTGTTTTTTTTTTTAATTTTAATGATTGAATTTAAACTATGTTTCAGGGAAGCATTAGAAAAGAAAAACAGTTTTCAATCTGAAGAAATAAAAAATACACTAATTGATCAATTTCAGTTGATTGTACAAAATATTAATTGTTCAGAACAACTTAATGTTGTTCAAAAACAATTGACACTGCTTAAATCTGTATTAGATGATTTTAATAAATAATGGTTTACATATTTTTAATATAAGAGGGTTGTTTTCTTTTTCAACCTCCGATAGGCTATAAAGAAAAGATGGGTGAATATACAGAAAAGATTTTGTTATCAGCAGTAATGTACAATGCAGGTTACTTCTCTACATAATCACCTTGACGATTGAAACATTTATATTTGTGAACAAGCTTTGCAATACCCTCCTCATAAAATGTTACCGCTAATGATTGGGAGTGAGTTGTGACGGTGTTTTTGAGTTCCAAGTCATTTTCCACTGCTTCAGTTCGGGAAAAAGATTAAAGTCACGTGGCGCTAGGTCGGGACTATATGCTGGGTGTTCAAAAATGTCCCATTGAAATTGCTGAAGGAGCCGTTGGGTGTTGTGAGGACGGACATTGTCAAGGAGCAGAACAATTCCAAAAGTCAGCATGCCTCTTCGTTTGTTTTGAATACCTCTCCGTAAGCGTCGCGAAGTTTCAAAATAATAATCTGCATTGATTGTTGTTCCCGGCTGCAAAAACTCCACCAGTAGTACCTACACCTTTTTGGTCCCAAGTGAGCACAAACTTCTCTATAGCACAATTGTTCAATCACTACAGAATAGAGGGTGGATCTTGGAACTTCTGAAAATTTCACCGATGATTTCGAAGGTTCACTTATGATGAACCTTCGATTTTCCTTAATCCCTTGGTCATTTCATTGAACAAGGTCGTCTGTAGTCACAGACTTGCGTCCTTGACCCCCTTCATCATGAACATTAGTTCGACCATCTTTAAACTTTCGACACCATTGACGAACAGCACCATCACTCCTGAAGCTTCCTCCATACACTCGAGCGATGAATTTTCTCAGCACTGTTACCTTCTGCTTGCAAGAAACGAATAACACTTCGCAATTCACCCTTGGTGGGAGAATCAATAGTGACAGCCATGTTTACCTGACTGCAGCTCATCAGAAAATGGCGTGTTGGTCTTGCCGATGACAGAATGTATTGAATAGGAGATGCGCAGTCGCCTACCACGCACACTAGTTTCCTCGAGCTATGCGATCGGAGGTTGAAAAAAAAACGACCCTCGTAATATATGTGAAAGTCCACCAGTTCTGGTTTAAAACTGGTGTAAGCCAACTCAATATAAAGAATGAATAGAACAAAGTTCATTGAAGTTTTATTGATATAAATAAACTCATAATAATTATCAAATACATACCTAATTGTTATTAAAACAAATTATATCTAGGAATATCAAGTTTATTCAAAATTTTAAACTAATTTTTGCATAATAGCAGAGTTAAGTAATCCAGCAGCTGAAATGGTTTGTGCATCATCCAGAACCTTTGATGGATAAGAGGAGAGAAGATTAAATGCTTGATTCTGATATTGAGGCCGTGCAACTTGAATATATGTTCTAATTTCTCCGACAGTATGTTCATGGTTAAATTGTCCAACTAATCTTGAACCATCAGCTAAACGAATCTGCAAGCTGAAAATAAATTGAATATAAATAAATCTCAGATACTGAACATTGATTAGTTCTTACTTAGTTGTAGGTTGAGAATTATCCAATTTCAGCTGTTCTTTGGCTTTTGCTTCATGGTTAGGTTTGTCCTCTTCACTGCAAGTGCCTACAACTGCTGGTGCAGGGCTTCCTAAAGTATAACCTTGTCCTTGGAAAGCATTTTTTGTTTTTAAAGGTTTAAAAACTTCAATACGATGGTCTTCCATTGCTAAGTGAATCTAAAAACTCACTCATTTTAAATCAAAAATTTAGTAATATGTGTTTATCTCATGATGATATAAATAAATCAAAATAGTTCTTACTTCAGAAGTTCCTCTTCTCAATTCCTTGGGGATTTTCCCTTGTCGAATAGCTTCAAGAAATTCCTTATTAGCTGGGTCTGTGTACAGTCTTAAATCCCCATCATTAACACTGAATCCATTTTGCCACAATCTCAATGTCACTTCAGAAGGCGCACTGGGTTCAGGAATTCCTGGGACTACAACAGTGTCATTGTCATCCTGTCCAAGCTTATACCCTGTTCCTCTAAAGGCTCTGGTGTTGGAGGTAGATGCACTAGGTTCAACTATTTCCACTCCGTGTCTAAATTAAAGCATAATAAAATGGGCAAGTAGCTAGAAAACGCTGATCAAAAAGTTAAACTTACTCTTGAACAGATTTAAACATGTCTGCAACAAAGTCTTTCTTCTTGGGAGGACCTAAAACTTGCTGTCCACTATTTTCAGATCCTCCAGCATAGTAAGCCTGCCCTTCTTCCTCTTCTTCACTGGAGCTGGTGATAGTGTTAATAGTAGCTAAATTTGAGTTTTTAACCTTTGGTTTTGGTTTTTTAATGGATATTGGAGATCGTGGGGATTCCGTACTTTGAGGCACTTCTTCAACAATATCAGAATCGTCCCCATCATTTTCGTAATATCGTGCTATTGCAACCTAAACGAAACAGTACATCATTTTATGACTTTTTAGTTTACAAACTAACCTCTAACTGCCAAGTTGCCGAATCCAAAAAAAATCTTGCCCTATCTTCACTTGCTCCAGTTATTGAAGTGAACTGAGTTATTTTTTCCTCCTGATCAGACATTTTTTATAACTATATACTATTATTATAAGAATTGCAAATAGAAATGTTCATATCCAAAACACCTCGAAAAACGTCTGTCATCTAACTTGACGTAAATCAGCTGTCACCCCCGTTATCGGCATTTTCTCAAATTTACAATTCTAATTATTACGGGCGCGTTGTATCCTCAGGCTGTATCAAAAACCTAAACTCGGTTGATATCTTGATATCATTATATTATTCAGGATTCAGGAGCTTTTTGACCCGAGGAGTTTTTGGTTGTGTATTCTACCTCTTTTGTTGTCATCGGTGGGAAAGAAACAGAAGAATTTATTAACCTGAATAATTGGGTTACATATCTAACCTATAAAATATTTATTTAAATTTTTCAAAAAAAAAATTATTACTTTTAATGGCTCTATATACTAGTTGTTTATTCCAAAGATTATTAAATGCAAGTTTAAACAATTGTCAAAAAATGAACTTAGTTTACAGGAGGTGCGTTAATTAAAAGAAAAATGTTATCAAATTAAACTGTTATTATTTTAGGGTCTCATCAGTAATATATTATAAATCCAAACATAAAGAACGATATGTACAATATTTATATCCAACCAGTATTCATACAGGTCTAGTCAATTGTAAAAGAAGGAAAACTGCCGAAGAACGTGTAAGATTTTATCGTAATGACCTGAAAAAATATTGTAGTAAATTGAAAATCTTTTATAGAAATCTGCCCGAATAATCGAGTATTCCCCAAAATCGAAAGGTGATTTTGTGGATGTGTGGAGGAACATAACATTAGAAGATTTAGCAAAGGTTTTAAACAAAGATATTAATTATGTATATGACATATTTTTAAATCAGTTTAGTAATCCTCAGATACCAATAACTGATATAAAACTTCTTCAACAAGGCATCCGAAGGAGCGGTAGACGTATGCGAATAATTGGTAAGTTTCTTCATTCTCCCTTCATCTACAATAACAACTAATAAAAAGTATTTCTATGATTGTAGCCAAACCAACAGAAAATACTGACGAAATTGTTAAAAATGATATATACCCTCGTCCGCCTCCATCTAAATCTGAATTAAAGCCTCGTCCACCTGTAGTTACTATAATGGGACATGTAGATCATGGAAAAACAACCTTACTAGATGCATTAAGGCATTCAAAGGTAGTAGATCAAGAATTTGGTGGTATCACCCAGCATATTGGAGCTTTTTCTGTTATTCTTGATTCTGGTGCTTGTATCACATTCTTAGATACTCCCGGACATGCTGCTTTTACTGCAATGAGATCCAGGGGTGCTAATTTAACAGATATAGTTGTTTTGGTTGTTGCAGCTGATGATGGGGTTATGGAACAAACATTGGAGTCAATTAAAATGGCCAAACAGGCAAGGGGTTAGTACTTTTTCAAACCTTCTGGTAACAACGGTTTAACCTGTTTTTAAATTTTTTAGTGCCAATTTTAGTTGCAATAAATAAAATTGATTCCCCAAAGGCAGATATATCAAGAACTGAAAAAATGTTAGTTGAAGCAGGCATTCAAGTTGAAAATCTTGGTGGAGATGTCCAGGCTATTCCTATATCTGCCCTTAAAAAACAAAATCTTGAACAACTCACTGAGGCATTAGTTTTACAAGCAGAATTATTGGAAGTAGGTGCTGACCCCAATGGACCAATTGAAGCTGTTGTCGTAGAAAGTAAACTTAACCACACTAGAGGAAAGTTGTGTACTGTCATTATTCAAAGAGGTAAATTGTAACTTTAGTAATGGAAACAGTATTTTTTAATGAATATATTGTGTTTTAGGAACATTGAAAAAAGGTGATATATTGGTAGCTGGAACCTCCATGGCGAAAGTTCGAGCTCTCAAAGATGACAAAGGAAATTTACTTGATAAAGTAACTCCAGGATATCCTGTAGAAATAGAAGGTTGGAGAGAACTGCCTCAAGCTGGCGAACAAGTACTTCAAGTTCAATCAGAAAAGAAGGCTCGAGAAGTTCAGAGGTTTAGGAAAACAGAGAAAGAATCGGAGAAAATGAAAGAGGATCTAAAACTGATAGTTTTGAAAGAAGAGCAACACAATAAAGAATATAAAGAAAAATTAGAACACAAAAGAAGAATAGGGAGATTCAAGTTGAAACCAGAAGGGCCTCGGAAACCAGAATGGCAAGGTATTATTATTGTAAACTTTTCAAGTTTTTTATTTAAAATAGTAAATTTCAGAGGATAATTTCCCTTCATTGAACGTTATTCTGCGAGCAGATGTAGATGGAACATTGGAAGCTATTTTAAACACATTGGATACTTACAATTCCGATAGTTGTAAAATGGATTTAGTAAATTATGGAGTTGGTTCTATAACTGAAACTGATATAGAGCTAGCTGAAACGTTTAAAGGTATAAAAATTTTACACTTATTCAAGTTTAAACCATGCCAATATAAATTTATTTTGACTTTTTAGGTGTTATATATGCTTTCAACGTGGATCTGCCAACGATGTTGAAAAACAGAGCTGCAAATGTAACAATTAAACATCATAATGTAATTTACAAGTTGATCGATGATATAAAAGAAGAATTAAACTCTAGGCTACCTTCGAAGGAAGAAGAAGAAATTTTGGGAGAAGCAACTGTTTTACAAGTATTCCAAATAAATCAAGGTCGCAAAACGGTACCCGTAGCTGGTTGTCGATGTCATATAGGATCGTTGAAACGATTGGCTGAATATAGAGTTGTTAGAAAAGGAGAGGTTATACATACAGGTTTGTGCAATTTTGGATTTAATTGTATAATGCTGGAAAGTTCGCTGTACATCTATTGTTGAGTTGTATTTATTACAGCAACATAGTGCGAATTCACTTTTAAGAACTGAGAACTCGCATCTAAAGTCAGCAGTGCTGCCAATGCTGTCGTTGTCAATTATTACCAACTGAGCTGAAAGTTATCCCATATGTTTGAGTTTTGTATTCGTCTTTGACACGCGCATGCGCACATTTAAGAGATATCGGAATAAACACTGTCCTTGGACATGTATAACTGAAAAGTGAAATGTTTGAAATTTGGCGGGGAATATATTATTTGTGAATTAGTCCGGGGAAGTTAGGTCGAAAGTTGTCGTGAAATGGAAACGATTTCCACCAGAATTTCACTTTTTTGAACGAAAGTATATGTAGTATAGACTATTTTCCTAGATTTATGAGAAGATTCTGCTCGAGCTTGCGATGCAGCTTGCAAGCATAGCTTGGAGCACGTGAAATGCAACAGTTTTTCGTCCATAACTTCTTTAGATTTGATTGTACAAAAAAATTGTGGGCATCAAAATTGTAGGTAATTTTATACCCTATAAGATGACGTAATGCAATATTTGAAAAAAAATTATTTTCAACCCTTAATTTTTGAAAAATTGAAATAATTTTTGCAAAATGGTATCGATAGCGTTAATGTTCATGAAATGAGAAAAGATTGAAAGAAAAGTATGTATTGAAATTTTGTAGGGCAGCCATTTTGAATTTTCAAAATCTGTAAACAGCAACGTTTTCAGGTGCCGGACTACTATATTTTCATGTATTAGAAAGTCGTTATTGTTAATCTAATTATGTTTGTCGCTTAAAAAACCATTTTGCAAAAATTATTTCAATTTTTCAAAAATTAAGGGTTGAAAATAAAATTTTTTCAAATATTGCATCACGTCATCTTATAGGGTATAAAATTACCTACAATTTTGATACCCACAATTTTTCTGTACAATCAAATGTAAAAAAGTTATGGACGAAAAGCTGTGGCATTTCACGTGCTCCAAGCTTTGCTTGCAAGCTGCATTGTAAGCTCGAGCGGAATCTTCTCACAAATCTAGGAAAGTAGTCTATACTACATATACTTTCGTTTGAAAAAGTAAAATCTCTGGTGGAAATCTTTTCCATTGTATATCCTTACTTCCCCGGACTAAATATTCACGCCAATTTGACTCTAATTTTCAAGAAAATCATTGAGAGTTCCAAGAATGTAAACCTGATTGAAACATTCAAAATTATTACAAATTATCCCCTCATTGGCAGCACTGAAAGTGAGGTTATTCCCCCATTTTGTACGAAACTATACTGTAGAGCAGCAGTGTTGCCAGATTGATGGATTAGAAAATCCCCAATTGTGGCTCAATTTTTCCCTAGAATTCCCAAAAAATTCAAAAATGAAACATTCCTAGATTTCCCTAGAAATAATAAAAAAAGACATTAAAGTTTACATTAAAACATGAGTTTTGGAATGAGCAAAGTTTATTTTTGTAATTAATTAAAATGCTAGTACTGGTTTCGTTTGTTGTGCGCCGGCGCGGCGCAACGCATTGGGCGCGAGGTAGAGGTGCGCATGAGTAGTTGTATTTTAGGTATTTACATCAAGGTTAAGAACTGAATCAGAAAAAACTTTGAAAGTTCAAACTAATAGAAGTAGGTGACGGTAGGGTCAACGTTTTCGAAGTGGAGAGAAGAAATCAATTCAAATTTAAAATCCCTAAATATAGCCTTAAGTTCCTATTTTAATTGATTTCGCCAGAACTAAGGAAAATTCCCCGAATCTGGCATCACTGTTAGCAGTCACAAACGGTTAGAAACTGGACGACGCATGCGCAGAGTCTTTTTGTGAACGGTTTTTATTCACTGCGCATGAGTCGTCCAGTTTTCAACCGTTTGTGACTATTCTACAAACAAACCTTTTGAAATATGCTTATTGCAATGCTTGGTATAGAAGTTTATTTATTAGATATTCATTTTTCAGGAGCTCTGTCTTCCATGCGACATTTAAAAAATGAAGTGGACGTAATTAAAACCGACACAGAGTGCGGACTTCAGTTTTCCGATAAAAATGTTACTTTCGAAAAGGACGATGTGATAATTTGCTTTCAAAAGAAATTAGTTCAACAAAAAACGGACTGGGATCCGGGATTTTAAAATAAATTCCTTAAATCATGTAAATAAATAATATATTGTATAAAAGTTGTTATTAACATTATATCCTATTGAATTCTTGTAAGAAATTTCAATTATAGCATCTGTATGTATCTTCTTCTCCTGAAGTGAGTAGATTCCCAAGAGAGATTATGAAAAATCTCATGGAACCGTCCCGACTACACAAGTACGACGAGGAAAATATGAGAAAAACAGCTTGAAAGAGAGAGAAAGAATAACTGTGCGCGCGCATGGAGGTGTGTACCTAAGTCCAGGGGCTTGGCTGAATGTTGATTGTCCTTTACAGAGGAAAGAGAATTCACTAGTTGGTGAATTGGTGAAGTTGAATCAAAAATGAATTTTAATATGTACAGGTTATGTAATAACGATTGTATTTTTTCATTTCTTCATCACCCTCACTCCTTCCATGTTGGGAACATACTGAATACCCCCAACTAGTGAATACCCTCTGTAAAGGACAATGTTGCCGGATGAAAGTGTTTAATTTTACCTAATAGTGCACGAGTTCGAAAAAAACTCAACTATAACGAGACAAAAATATCATTTGTACAAATTAAACTGCGCCACTGGCAACAGCGGTTAAAATAGGGGGGCAATGAACATTCGGCCAGCCTCTGGTTCTAAGTACACGCCCTCGATGACCGCGCACAGTTATTCTTTCTCTCTTTCAAGCTGTTTTTCTCATATTTTCCTTGTCGTAGTTGGAACGGTTCCATAAGATTTTTCGTGAACTGTATGGGAAGCTCTACTCCCTCAGTCAAGAATATGTCACCAGGACAAATCACAAGCGAAAATCTCCTCCTCAAAACCTCAATAGATCCTTCACTGCATACCATATACTTACATTTGTTTGAAATTCGTTCATCTAAGTTTCTTCAACAGTCTTCAATAATAAATCCATTAAAGTATCGAATCTCGATTTGATTTCATCGAAGCTTCTATTTTTCAGTTGATTAGCAATTGCCCTAAAGGCATGATCCTTGTCGTTTTCAGTTTGGAAAACTTCTAAAATAATTTTATCTTCTTCCCTCTTCCAATTTTGTCTTAAAGCTTTTGTGTAATTCTGAGGTCTGTTGACAGACGAAAAGGTACTGGAATTACTGTCAGATTCGAAATTATCTTGTGAAGATTCCTCGCAAAATTCTAAAATTTTAATAAAGTAACATCCTTCTCAAACTAAAAAATATAATAATCCTTACCGCTTTCTGATTCTGCAGTTTGCTGTTCCGGACTCCCTAATTTAACTTCACCAGACGATTCTCCAGCAGCACTTTGTTCTCCTTCTTCGCACGATTCTTCATGTAATCTTTTTAGTTGCCCATTACTAGAACCTGGCTTAATACACTGTTTTTCTTCCGCTTCAGTTTCTATGGGTTCTTCCAACTCTGTTTCAGTCGGTTCTTCCAGTTCAGTTTCCGTAGGTTCTTCCAGTTCAGTTTCAACCTAAAGATATCAATTATAGTTTCTGCAATGATCAAAAAATAACAGTGATACTAACCTGTTCTTCTAGTTCCGTCTCAATCGGTTCTTCCAATTCAGCTTCAACAGATACTTCGGTTTCTACTTTTTCCGTTTTGCGATTAACGTTTTTTTTAACTGAATACGTACGTTTTCTAGGACTAGTTTTATTTGCGTTCCTCTTCTTAGGGGTAGCTTTCTTTTGCAATTCTTTGGCGGTCGTTTCTTCTGTCTGTTTTTGTTTTCTATTTCTTTGAGGTTTTCGTTTTGGTTTTTTCTTTTTATCTCCATCTTCATCCGTCTCCTAAAGTTCATTCAAATTCATAAATAAATTTAATTTCAACTGAATACAAAATAGTACTTACCTCATCCACATTATCTTTAGAATTATTATTTGGTTTTGACGTATTAGAATCAGATCGTTTCTTCCTTTGGAAAAAATTACTTAAAGACTTGTCTGCTAGCCTCACTTGTTGGTCTACGTTTGGACTTGTTAAAAATGAAACTGTGGCCGGCCTTAAACCCCTCCCAGACTGAAGGTACACCGTACCATTTAAAAACTAGAAAAAATAACATTTTTTACATGTTAAAGAATTTCAATATCAATAAATACCTTAATACCACATCTACTACAATGTCTAAATTTAGATTTAAATTCCGCATCTTCTATTTCATGGCAACTACAAATACAGCTATTACCGCCATATTTGTCTTCCACGTCTGGCACTGTGAAAATTTCACAAGGTTCTTCATCGTCTATTTGGGAAAGTTCTTTATTGAGGTCAAAAACTTCATAAGGACCTTCCAGTAGACTAAAATAATATAGAAGGTTTTTATTGTACATTAACAACGAAAATAATTACCTTGGAGGAGGAGGTTCATCTAAGAAATTTTGAAGAAACAAATCAGTCAATACAGCATTTCCTTTAAACATCGGTATCAATGTAGTTTTTATTTTTTCCATAGAAACACCAACGGTTTGAGTTAATTCAGTGAGACATTGGTAAATTTTACGCAACTGAGATGGTTGATCTTTAAAATAAATTTCCAATTTTCTCAAAAATTTTGATCTATTGTTCATTCTAATCCAAGGTATTAAATGTCCGACAGCAGCTGCTTCTCGTTCTCTGAGAAAAAGAAGAAATTCATCTGCTAGTTCTTTGTATTTTGGTCGTAAAATTGCTTCAACTTTTTTGTAAAGATCAACAGCATCACCTTCCTCATAATCGTTAAGAATCTGCATTATCTTATGATATGCTTCTATTTCCAATGTTTCACGCATTTTGTCATAATATGCCAACGCAAACACTACAAACAAAATTACATAGTTTTAGTAGAAAAATAAATTGTATTAGTTTAGTTTCAAAAAACGTACTTTCATTTTTTTGTTTCTCAACTTTTCGATCTTCAGGTGTTGAAATTGCCAAATTTGCAAGAAATTCCTTGTTCATTTTTGCTTTCTTTTTATCAGCAACTGAAGAATCTTTTCTAGTAGCTGGTTTCACAGTGGAACTTGCAATTAATAGAGCATTTAGATCATCCTGATTGTCCTAAAGTACCAGAAAGAATTAAGAAAATTGGTAAACAATTCAATATTCGAACTAGCTTCAAATCTAACAATACTTTGAGATCTATACTAACAAAAACAAAACCAAAAAATGAAGAACAATCTTCAAAAAATTGCATATATCAGATATCTTGTGAATGCGACAAATTCTATTTGGGTGAAACATCTAGACCATTGAAAGTCCGAATAAGTGAACATAAAAAATATATCAAAGATAGGGAGTTCTTTAAGTCAGGTATTTGTAAACATGCTTGGGAAGAGGGGCATAAATTTCAATGGAATTCGACAAAAATAATATTGAAAGAGCCCAATAATAAAAGACGAAAAATCAAAGAAAGTGCTTTAATACAACTAAATGCAGATAAATGTATAGCCGAATGTAGTCAAATTTGGTTACCAATGTTAGAAAGAGAAATTTCCAACAATCAATTACCTGCGTTATCAGGATAGCATCATAAGTTTTTATCCAGGTTTTCTTATGATTTATCATTGGAATAGTTGTTAATCGATACACACTTCAATACACAAAATCACCAAACTGAGTCATACATATTTTGAAAACAAAAATAATCATAAACAAAAAAGTAACAACAAACGCGTTTTATTGACATTTCCAAAATAAGCGGAAAAAATCGCTATCCCAATAAAAACCGTTCCTGGAATGTGCACTTCACTGGATTCCATTTCTAGTAGACTATCATATCGTTAGAATGTCATAAAATCAAATATTTTATTTCACATTTTACCAGAGATGTGATCTACTATGAATGGACCTTAATAAAATTTGACAACAAAGTTTTGTAGTCTTAGGGCGAGTTGTACCAAACACCTGAACTCGGTTTAATGATGACTGATGTTTAGACTGATGTAATTGTTGATAATAAATACATCAATCAGCCACAGTCTAACCATCAGTGATCATTAAACCGAGTTTAAGTGTTTGGTACAACTCGCCCTTAAACTTCAAAATATTATTGATTGTCTAGTTGTCAAATTTTTTTCGTTGTGTCAGATAGGGACCAAAATAGTTATTTGTGTACCAAGGCCGTAATGTTGATCTTTTTTGGCCGAATCTGAAATTTGCGGCCGAGGCGTAGCCGAGGCCAAGCAAATTTCAGGTGAGGCCAAAAATATCATACGGCCGAGGTGCACACAAAATTTTTTAAGCGAGTGTCTCATCAAATAGGTAACAACTTTTTTTTACAATTTTGTTTCTAAACAGAGACGAAACTGGAAGATTAGATTCAAATTTTTATTAACCAAATGAAAAGTGTATTATTAAGTAACAAAGATGTGTACAGAATTACTTACAGTAAGTATGATAAACAGAAGTTGGGTCATAACGAAGTTAATAAATTAGGGCATTATTTGCTATTAATTGTTATGTTAAATGTACATTTACTACATTTTGAAAATGTAATACCACTTTTAGACATGACATTGTTAACAAACATTTCATTTTCTTGATTTTCCGTAACAATGGTTCTTGCTGGAAAGCTGCTTACTGAAGTACCATCTAATTCAATTTCTTTGGAATTATTTTGAACAGAAGAACGCATACCTGAAGTACCTTTTCCTCCTGCAAGAATTCTATTTGAAATTTCCTTCTTTCTTGAAATGGAATCTTCAATGTAGCCTTCTGCTACAGAGTTAGACTTCCAACCTCCGTGGCTTTTTAACATTAAAATATCAGCCCCTGTTTCAACCAAGAGAGAGGCTGAACTTCTTCTAAAAGAATGACCCGTATACTTATTAGCATTTGGTAATTGTAGATACTGTGCAATAAGTGATGGTATTTTTCCAAAGGTATGAACACCAACAACTTGTGTAGAACATTTTCCTTGGCGATAATTTATAAAAAACGTTTGATGACGTACATTGAAAGGTCGTAAATTTAAGTATTTTCGAATCAGCTGTAGGGCACTTATATTTTCAATTATTTCATCAGTTATTGTAAATACTCGTTTTTTACCGGTTTTTGTCTCCGGGACTGTGATTACTAACAAGTTTCCTTTGTCTTGAATATCATTTATAGACAACTGCCTTAGTTCATTTCGCCTACAAGCACCAGTCAATCCAATTATCAAGCAAACCTAAAAATATTACAATATAGTTATAAGAACAATGAACTTTAAAAATATTGTGTTTTATTACCTTCCACATTAAGTAGTTCTTATCTGGAGCTTCTGTTAAGAATTTATTGATATCGTCTCTTGTAAAAACTGCCGACTTTTTCGCTTCGTAACCCACATTTTGCTTTTTCAAAAAAGCATTCAGTTTTGAAAACTTGCTGATATCAATGTTATTTTTGACCATAATTGTTGATTTTAACATCGAGTATACGGACCATAATGTTGATGATTTTGAAACCTTGGCCTTTTCCAGAAAAAATGCGAGAAGTACTTCTTCTTTTAATTTTTTAATCTTATGTATGTTGCACCATTCCATAAAAATCTCATACTGGTTTAAGTAAATCTGCCTGGATTTTTCAGGTAATAAATTTAGAGTCGCTGCATTGGCGGCTTCATAAATTTCAGCTGGATTGTCACTATCACTGTCACTCATTTTTCTTTTTAACTGTTTTTTATCACAGTATACACCGTAAATGTGGTTTTTATTATTTGTTAGTTATTTATTTTACATTTCATTTCACTGACAGAAACGGAAAGCTTGTAAATAAACAGCCTGGCAACGGAACCTTTCCTTTTGTTTTATGGGTAAATAATTCAAACATGCAAATTAAGTGTGTCTAGTAGGCCGCCTTCATAATTTGACAATCTTAATATCGGACGTGGAAATAACTCAAATAAGCAAATTAAATGTTTCTAGTAGGTTGCCCTCATAATGACTTTGTTTGCAAAAGCGGCCGTAAAGTAAAAAAGCGGCCGTAAAGTAAAAAAGCGGC
>CAJUYG010000020.1:365155-383610 GCA_910591675.1 Galerucella calmariensis | reverse complement strand
AAAGCGGCCGTAAAGTAAAAAAGCGGCCGTAAAGTAAAAAAGCGGCCAAAAAAGATACACTTTAGGGACGTTAATAGATCCGTAAAACTTCATTTTTTGTGACACTCGCTTAAAAATTATTTTATTGCTAGTTAATCTTGACAACGGTAGCTGGAACGCTACCGAAACGTCGAAATAAAAAAATAAAAAACATTATTGTGGTTTGATTCCCAAAAAACAAGAGAAAAAAATACCATAAGTTTTAGTGACATTAGAATTCATATGGAATCTAAATAAATTTGAAAAAAAGAACAAGTATAAATTAACTGATTTACCTTTACAGTTTGATCAACTTTTTTCTTCGGGTCATCTTTAATGTCCTGTTTGAAACTTTCATCACATTGCAAACTTGTAGACTGGAGTTTTGAGATTCCTATTTCTGAGATTTCTACAGTTTTTCCTTCAATTGTGTTAGCAGTTCCATCATTTCCACAGCCAATTTTAACCGGGGTACATAAACTGGGCATGTTTGGTAACATGGTTAAATTCTCAGATGGATCTATTGAACTGCTTGTACTTATTTTTCTGTGTTTGCGTCTATTTAAAATGCTATTCTCGAAATTTAGTGTATATGCTGAATTTTCTATTTCATTTGTATGATTAATTTCTGTTAAAGTAGAGCCAATAGAAAACAATTCTAAAACTTTGTTGATACATGAAGGTTTACTCAAACATTTTATAAACTTTGTTATTGGATCTTGACCAAGATAAATTAAATTCGTTTTGGTCAATTTTTGTCGCCGACTAGGTCTCTTTAAACGCCTTTTTCGTACTGCTGGGCAAAGCGGAGTTGGAGGTATGGGGCCGTTTGGATATATCTGTTTTTGAATATTGTAAACTGGCTTTGAAATTGAGTACAATTCAATACCGGTAGGACCCAGTACTGAAATAGACGGATGTATAATCTGAAAAAATAAATTAATTTTCAGTTTGTTTGTATACAAAAATAGTTTTCAAACGACAACAGTGTCAATGTCAAATGTCATTTTTAAAAACGATGTTTGTGACCCTGATAGTACAGTTTTTAGCGTTTAAAAATAAAATTGCGGTTACAATTTTAACGTTTTCAAAGATATTAAGGAAAATACAAAACCTTTGGTGGATATATATAATTCTTCCATTGAAACGGCAATTCTTCTGGATTTCGTTTACAAGGTGGTAATATTTGATAATCTTCTAGTGCTATAAAATATTGTACATACGTAGGAGCTTTATTATGTTGAAAATAATAGCTTATCGGATTATCATTAGGCTTTGAATTGTCAGTATAATATAATAGAGTTGCTATCTGTTTTTTTTCTTTTATAGGTAACAGATACTCATGTATATATTCTGCTATTGCATTAACAAGTTTCTTCTTGCAAACGTTCTCTCCATGTTCTTCGATGACGAGGGGCATGAATTCTTCTAATCCTAGTGATATTAATCTAAAAATTTTCAGATTATATTAAAACTTAAATAAATAAATAATAAGCACTCTTTTTTATCATGAGGTGTTGAAAATACAATATTCTTATATTTCTTTATACTTTAGGATACAATAACAGTTTTTTAGGGACAAAAGTTAACGAGAGCTTATTTTCCCGACATATTCCAACGTTGCCAAATTTAGTAGTAACATAAAAATATTGAAATAAATATGTAAATGTCAGAAAATGAGAAATAGAAAACTAAAAAAAACAAGAAAAATCCGGTTGATCAAAGTGTAACTATGTATAAAAATATCAGAAAATAAGAAATAAAAAACAAAAATACCCAGGTCATAGCCGGGTTTCCAACCTACGACCTTGTGAGCTCAATACCCTACGCTAATCAGCTCACATTCAGTCACATCGAATAGAAGGTTAAAGGCTGCTTGGACGCATGCGCACCTCAACTACTAAATTTGACGTGGTGGGTGGAAACTGTCGGGAAAATAAGCTCTCGTCAAAAGTTATACCACAGAGTACACCATCTAGATGATGTACTCTGTGGTTATACCTTATACCTACCGACAAGTGACAGCTGACGCCTATCGACAGTTGACAAGGACGAACCACTGAATACTGATTAAAGTAAATAAAATAATTGTTTAATTGAAAAACTAACTTCTGGATCATACTTTTGATAATTCAAAATTAATTATTTACCACAATTTGATACAGCTAGAAAATAATTGATCTACACTTACTGAAACTCGGAGGTAGTAAATTGCGCTCTCTTGGAATTGAAAATCTTGGGAGATTTAAAAGGAATTTTCGGTAAAAGTGACGGATACAGAAATATATCACTTTTTGATATAGTTTCCAATATTAGCGATGGAAATGTTACAATGTATTCGCTTCCTGTTTGTTTATACTTTAACCTATAATATGAGAAAAAAATATCATAAAAAGTGTGATAAAAAAGAAACAACTAATTATATTTTATATCTACTTACATTTCATATGTTGTCTTCTCTATGTGTCTACAAAACAAAGATAATTAGAAAATACAAGCACACAAAAAATAATTTGACTTACTTTTTCATTTTCTTTACATCTTCATTATTAGATGCTAAAAGTTCCTCCCAATATTTCACCATATTAATAGCATGAGATAAATTACAAGTATTGAATGCTGATTTCTGTTTATTTTCCCCAAGTAATTTGAAGTTATACTAAAATATATAACCAGTTGAAAATATGTAATCCACAACATAAGTAAATTTCAAAATTACCAAATATTCCTTCATTTGTGCTGCATAATGATGTAGCTCAGGGTGTTGGTAAGTCAATAAAAAGTTTTGAGTCAATAATTGTACATGTTGTCGCATTTGCTGTCCCAATAATCCAATCTGAAGATCTGTAATAATTTTTTCAGTGGGTATGCAACTGGGTTTCGGATTAAAATCATTTGGGTAAATGTTGTCTTGGGAATAATTTACGGTACTTTCGTGAGGTAATTGAGAATTAAAAAAGGTAGATGGGTCTGGCTCATCTTCTTCAACGCCATTAAGATATGCATGTTCGTTTGAACAAAATTCGTATAGTTCTGAAATTAAAGCATTCAACTCTTTCCTGCTAACTTTGACAGCTTTATCAACTCTAAGTTCTTCCTTATCTGGTTTATCTACTTCTTCATCAGACAACACATTATATTCTGGATCCAATTCCTCTTCTTCTGGAAGTTTATTAACTTCATCCAAAGGTCTATTGAACGTTTTCAAAAAATTCATCCAATCTTCATTATCACAGTCCATTTCATACATGTCAGTAGTAATGTCAGGGGGAATAAAAGCTTCTTCAATTTCTTCTAAAGGAGTTGAACTCAAACAAAGCTTGGACCTTGTACGCCTAGCAATTGTTGCTTCATCTACAGTTTCTTCTAAATTCTTGGGTGCCGTAGGTATTTTGAAAACACCATCATCGGTCCAATTAGTTTGAGCAGTGGGAACTGGTGATAAGGCACGGGGTTCAGGAGGAGTTGGTGGTTCAATGGAAGTATTATCACTACAGAATGAGCTATCAGGATCATCTTCACTCTAAAATTAAAACACATGTCTACTGTTATCAAAAACCAAAAAACTGTATCTTACTTCTTCCAAATCATCTTTGTCTTCATCTCCTATACCAGGAACATATTCATCTCCTGAAGAGTCTTCCTGTAGTTCATCAGTGAACAGCGACTGTACTTCAGATGATGGTTTGGGAGATGTCCAAGAAACAGGAGGGATTGGAGGTATGGGAACTCCAGGTACTGAGCCCAATTCTCTTAAAA
This sequence comes from Galerucella calmariensis, assembly GCA_910591675.1. NCBI lineage: Eukaryota > Metazoa > Arthropoda > Insecta > Coleoptera > Chrysomelidae > Galerucella > Galerucella calmariensis. Next base: position 379,833 of record CAJUYG010000020.1, on the reverse strand, counting down.
ATAAATATACTGCATTATGTAACAGTAACAGCAACAAATTGTCAAAACTTACTTGATTTTTGAACGTGTCCATTTGGGTTCAAAAACTGAAATGGCTCCTTCAGTCGCTTTCGCATTTTCAGCATTTCGAATTAATGTTAGTACATGTTCATTGGTAACAACTTGTCTAATAATTTTTTTTACATGTACAGAATTTAAATTTGTTTTTGCAGCTTTTTCTTCAAGTTTTCTTTCGAGTTCATCTTCAATGCTTTCTATAATTTGCCTTTCTGATTCAGTAGGAATCGGAGGAGGTTTTCTTTTGCGACTAGGACTTTCAATTACAATTTCTAAATTATTATCGTCTGAATTCTCTTCAGACTCCTTCTTGCTCAAATTCAATAGTGCTTCCGCCATATCATATTAAGTACACATATAAACAATGATAAATAAGGATTTTATGACTGGCCAAGGAATGTTATTGTTTTGAAATAATTATTTTTGATTTTTGAATATTTTTACTTTTCATTTGTCATAAATGTCACTGCCAATAACTGACGGATTGAGCCATAGACATAATATAAATAGAGTAGGCATGTCTTAGGATGAAATAAGTGTAAGCTGAATAACTGTCACAGCTTCCTTTTTTAGATTTCTTGATTACGCATGCGACAAAAAATGTCGCTGCTTGATAATAGACCCCCTGATTTTAATTTACTCCTACTGTTTAAAGTGCTTAGCAGAGATATTATAGATAATATAATGTTTGTTTACTGTTATTAATCATATTCATAACAATCACAATGTTATCTCACAATAAGGGGGAGGGGAGTAAAAAGGGAATCAGAATCTTGATTGCGGCGTTGCCGTAGATAATATAATTTTACAATCGCTTCAAGCGATGTACAGAGGAGTGCATCAAGGGCTTCATCTGGGCTTTCATTTTTAAATTTGACTTAAAGTTATTTAATTAACCTCTAATCTAACCAACAAGTGTATTAACAAATTATAAGTTAAAGCGTAAGTAAAGTAAATGCTTTCATGTACGAGATTGTTAGAATAAACGACCTTTTCAAAACACGTGTTAGAATAGAATATACTCAAAAAGCGCGACTATTATTTAGGCACTGGCGGATCTATGGGGGGGCTTTCGGGCTGAAGCCACCCCCCCCCCCCAACCACCGTACAAATTTCCTTTTTGTTAACTTTAATGTATTTCATTAGTAAATTAGTAAATAAAACATCCTGAAAACCTTTGATATGAAACACACGTTTTTACTCCATAACAACGTTAAGCTACTGTTTTGGTCGCTTAATTATATGAAAGTCCTTTCACAAAATTTCCCCCCGTTCAGCCCCCCAAAATAAAATTCTAGATCTGCCACTGTATTTAGGCAAATACAAAAGTATAACATATTTTATATTGTATACGTCTGGCAACATCAGGCACATGCATAAACAAAGGAGACTGGAAGGCGTGGTCGTCAAGGTAGGGTAAGGGAAACGTGCTGGGGTTCGTGTCAAATAAGAAACGTCACGTCAGCTGTTTTCTGGTTTTGTGTTGAAGCGGAGTTCCTCTCAGCTGTTTTGTGTTTAGGTAATGATAGAATTAGCTATCAACGAAGATATTAATCCCTTAGATATGTCTGAAACCCAACCGACATCATCAAGTAATGAGAATATTGACCCAATTATTGACAATGTCGAAAAACAGGATGAATTTCTGGAACCTGACATTAAAAAAAGAAAAGTGTTTAGTAAATCCGACGAGAAAAAATACAAGCTAGAAGAAAGGCTTGGTGGAATTTTATGCTGCGCAGTTTGTTTGGATCTCCCCAGAGCTGCCGTATATCAGGTAAGTTAAAATTCTTTATTTATGTGAAACTGGCACTATTTTGATTACAAATGTTACGTAATATGCTAAAAATTGATATTTTCCTTTGTTCTATTTTACGTTGCAGCGGATTTCTGCAGGCGAGTTTCAAGTATTGATTTAACTCGCCTGCAGTAAAATAGACTCGGAGCAGGGTTCTTTTGTCATGTATTTAGTGGTACTACACGACAGAGACCTTTGTTCTGTGAATATGTCTATTTCATTTCCTGTTTTTTGATAAGTTCTGATAATTTTAATAACCATATAAAATCACGATTTGTATATAGGTAATTATTCGTTTATTGTAAACTAAACGACTTGAGTTTATGAAGCAAAACCAAACAGTAGTTTTCCCATATTAGTTGATATGTGTAGATGAAAATCATATTATGTACCAGCAATTCTTGGATGATAGTTTTTTTAAATCTAAATTAGCATTTAGTTAGATTATTGAAAAATATCAAATATTAAGTACTTCAACTTATTGGGGATCATGGAAAAGGTTTTTTGTTTTTTCTTTATAATAGAAATGTCATTTGGGTTCCATTTTGAAATTACAAAAATAGTTTTAAATTCCAACTTTTTATCTTAATTTTCATTTCTTCAGGCATTAAACCAATAGTTATTATACAAATAAATAATTATTTGTTAATTTAGTCCCAAAATGTTAATTCCTCTACCTATCCCAAACTTATCTCATGATATGATTTTCATAATCAATTTCATTTAGATATTTAAAATAATTATTTCACTATAATATTTTGTAAAATATCAATCATTTTTGTTGAATATATTTAAGTTGATACAAATAGAACATAAAATGACACTTTTGGTATGCTTCAGTTTAATTCTATTATCTTTAATTTAATGTCAATTAAGCTTGTTTGGGACTTAATAAAAATACAAGTAAAATACTAGAATGTGTTCTTATAAAAATTGAAAGCAGTTCCTATTTAACCTACCCAACTATGAGTGTTACTTTTTTCTTTTCCTAATCCTACTGTATACCTACATTATAAAATAAAATAAAATTTTGAGAAACAAAAATTCAAAGTTACAGTTTACCTGAGTTCCCTATTTAATTAAAGTATACCAGAATTGTCATTTAAATATCTACTATGAAATTATTTTATATACAATCATTTTGTATTTTTAAGCTTTGCTATTTTTTATAATTGATGAATGAATTTCAATAAATTGATTTGATTTATTTTGCGTAGTCCTTACTTTACTACTAGTTATAGATTTTCATAACCCCTACCCAATCCCGTCAAGTCTAATTTATAATAATTATTATGGTTGTCTCCTTTTTAACTGTATTATTTAAATAAGGTAGGTGTATTTAAATAATACAGCTCAAGAACAACAACTACATATATTTTTGAATGATATCAATCCATTCTTACACAAATTGACATAATATTATTCTTAATAATATGTTAATTTATCTTAAAACAGTTAGACACATAAGTTGGTAGGTATTCTATGCGTCTGAGTCATATTTTCTGTGGGTTTTATATCAATTTCAATTAACAATAATTTAGAAAAAATATCTTGAACTACATAAGAGTCATTTTACAATATTTATTAAGCCTACATTAGACTTAGTTCTTTTGAAACATTAATAAAAAGACTGTAGATGTTCAATGTATTAAAATCAATTTTATTTTGAAGAAAAAATTTAGGCAAACAGGCTCTGAGGTAAAGTAAAAAAAAAAAGAAGTAGTTTTTTATTTTTGTTAGATCTATATATTGATTATTTTTGTTAATTACAGGGTATGAAGAGGATTGGTAAGTGTTTAATGACTCATTAAAACACAAGTTTCCAATGTGATTTGCAATTTTTACAACTACTTATAGGTGTTGCAAAAATTTCAAATTTTTGTAGGCTTTAAATGTACTTGCATTTAAATTAAAACAGTAAACATTCTAATGTTAACAATTCTAATTGTGTTATTAATACTCCTCAAATGTACAGAGGATTCTTAATTGGAGACATATATTAGCTTTACTCTGTATTCTCGTTAGTTGTATGTTTATCAAATTTAATGCTTCTGTTTTTACAGTTTTACAGAGGCATCAACTTTAATAGGCATGCAGTCAATTTTAAACTTTTAATCCTCCTATATTTAGCATGGTGTATAGTTTACATATCGAAATGTCCTGTGGACTTAGTGTGGATAAATAAATGTTACCCTGAAATTATGTCACAAATAAAAATTCACCCGAGATAATTTACTAAATGATTTTTTTTTCTTTTTTTGGTGCATTTGCGAATTACAGTGCAGCAATGGTCACTTAATGTGTGCCGGATGCTTTACACATGTATTAGCCGATGCAAGGCTACGAGATGAGACAGCCACTTGCCCCAGTTGTCGAGTGGAAATTAGTAAAACGACGGCCACTAGAAATTTGGCCGTGGAAAATGCCGTATCGGAGTTACCGGCTGAATGTCAATTTTGTAACAAACAATTTCCTCGAAATTCTTTGGCCAGACATGAAGAAACTGAATGCGAAGAAAGGTTTGTACTGTTTATGCATTCAATATTCAAATTTGCCTCCATAGCGGAGTTTAATTACATTGTCGCCAATGTCTTGTTTCTATTGTACTTGTCCCCATGCCTATCTGTTTTTTAATTGTATGTGCAGAGTTTTAAATTATTCTTGTATTGACAGAATTTCAGGTTGTAAATACAGTCGTATAGGTTGTCCGTGGAGAGGTCCGTTACACGAAAGATCCGAACATGAAAAGGAATGTGTTCATCCAAATCGATCAGGAGCAGATGTTATGGATGCGTTGAAAGTTATAGATCAGCAGATGAACGAAGAACGTGTGTTATACGACAGTATATTTGAATTGCTGGGATACGACAAAATTACATTCAATGGTAAGTTGACAGATGTTTATAAATAAAATTCGTTTTAAGGTATGTTTACATAGTCTACAACGAAAATATAAAATGGAATCGGGATAGAATGTGTTGTTTAAAAATAGTGCAGTATGCCAGTATATTACAATATTTATAGCTTTATTCATCCAGAGTTTATTTTAAAAAATAGGAAATTGATGGAGAAGTGAGGTTATGTTTTGACGTATCTAAAGAGTTAGGTTATGTTCTTACATTATGATGTGAGATATGTGTAATATTTTGAATTATTATTATAAAAGAAATTAGTATAATATTAGTATTATTCCAAACCTAAGATAACTTATCACTCTCTAATGTAAGTATTAGTCATAATAATTATGCTGATAAAAACATTTCGCTTAAGAACATTTATACACTTATTGCAGTAAATGAAAACTTTCCTTTTCTTTGATAAATATAATGTAATAAATAAATATTATTGTAATTTCTTAATTGTTCATTTAAATACGTCGTTAAGTGTTGAAAAGACAGTAGAAAATGTAAAGAAAACAATAATTTATACACAAGTATGACTTCTTCGCTGTAGTTAAATGTAAACATATTCAACTGTATAATTTATTCTTACTAGGTAGGTATGTAACCCTGAAAAATCACGCATAAATGAACTTTTAACTTACTACGTAGTTAAATCTAGTTAAAATTAAACGCAACTATTAATCAAGGTTTTAAACATTTGTTTATATTGTATAAAAGTATGCTGATACTTTTATTATGGAAATACAACAAATGGAATTTTTGTTAATGAAATGTGCCGTTGATACTGATACCAATTTATTTACCAACAAAATTATTATTTTAAATGGACAGATAAAATCTTATTATCTACAGCAGAAGATCGAATGCAAACTACCTACTATAAAAACATGTTTTGACTAGACTGTTTGTTCATTTTTAAATAATTATATGAAAATTATAATCACTTGAACTATTTGAAAACTTGGAAGAGTAATTCGAAAATAATTGTTCACACTGTTAAAAATTACCAACAAATAACTTTTATAAGCTATGCAGTGTTACATAAAATTGTCCCTATTTCTTAATCCATTAATTTTATCGAGATTTCACAAGAGGACCCTTTTGGAGTTTACCTCCTTAAGAAACGATTTTTAGTTCTTGCCCACAGTTTGAAAATTTTATGAGAATTAAAAGCGTTATTTTTTATGATACCATACTTTTTATCTACTACCAACTCCCCAAGTTTTTGCTACTCTTCTGACACCCTGTATGCATAACTTTATTTCTCAAACTTTCTAATATGAAATGAAATATGTTTCCAACCCATAATATTCTTCTTGTCCCATTACTGGCCCAAAAGTTTCACCTGTATTATGAGTAATATTTGTTTCAGATGTACAGTTAAAACCTTATCGAACAGATGAATTTGTTCACCGTTTGTTTTACGAATCGTCAAGATTTTCTGCCTTCAATAACCAATGGGTAGTAAAGGCAAGAATAAATAATAACCAAAAAGATCCCACCCAAAGTTCAGAGAGAGACATGTCATACCAGGTAAGATAGTATTTATATATTATATATAGATATATTATAGATATTTTAATACTGACTTTTTAATTTCCCTGTATAAAAAGTATTTTATATTTCCAGCTGTTAACTTTTGAGAACTAGTTTTCAGTGCAGGTAAAAAGAAACCCAAAATGATTTTTGTATTTTAGTCTATGACATGTGTTTAAGTGAGTTATAAACATATCAATCATTCCATCCTATTTATACTTGAAACTGCACATTTAGTTCCTTATTGACTAATCGCCTTTTACGCTAAACCAGGAAAAACAAAATATTTAAAATAGAAGTTTAGTTTTAAACGCAGAACACGTGTTTATTTTCAATTACAACCAGATCCAACTAAATGTATTTATAAATAGTTCTTTTAGAGAATGACATTGATTTCGAAAACCTTTCAATAACATTTATATAAGGAATTAATTTGTAAAATTTCCATTTCCCATGGATAAAAGTTCTGAAAGGGATCCGTTTATTTGTGTTTTCACTTTTTTCGGCACTCCTCTTGACATCAGGATCAGGCGTACAATTAATATTTCATACCATAGGGATCGATTTATTTGTAAATGTTCCTACGTATGATGAAAAGTTATGTTCATTTACTTGCAATAACAAAGCATGACAGATGTTTTACATCGTTGCCACGTTGTAATTTTTTTCCAGTTGTAGGATAAACTTATGCTAATAAATTTTTTATTGTATAAGATTTATTTCTATTCAAAAATAAGAGCAGAAATTATAAAATCTTGATGAATATGATTGAATACATACATTTCAAGATGTCCAAGTTTGAAACCCTAAGTGTAACTGAAAAATGTTATCTTCATGCACATGTTCAATTGCATCGTTATTGCAGTATTAAGTAATAATGTATTTATTTATTTATTTACGGTTTTACCATTTTTACAAAAGAATGTTCATTCAGTATAAAGAGTTTATACATAAGTAAGTAATATTATATAAAAAAAATTATTGTAATGTTTTTCTTATTTATTTGAACTATTTTTACCGTGGGATAAAATTATATGCTCACTATGGCTAATTACTATTGATTTATTGAATTTATATACACACTACTTAATGTCTACTAATTTATTTACACTATTTACACTTTCTGTTCACTCACTGTATACCTAACCTAACCGATTCACTGTACACTGAACAACTTCTCGACTCACTCGAAAACCCGCGTATATATAGTCCCTCGAATCTCTAGAACTTTCCTGAATTCACCGCCTTCTACGCTGTTAGAGAACAGTTTCGATATTACCTGCAAAAGAACCTTTCTAGAAAGGTCGCGTTCATAGTTAGCGACAGGATCAGCTTCAGAATCAGTGAGTTCGTAACATTATTAAAAATTAAATTAATATGCTTAAATATTTAGAAGCTTAACTGATTTCTTAAATGTTGATGTAGATATTCCAAATAAATCCAGACTACCACCATGTTTATTGGCAGATTTTGAAATTCTTGTGATTGGTTCATTTTGACCATAATTGGTGGTATGAAATGGAATATTAAAAATCTCGGTAATAAGAGTTCTAGTATTAGTATTAAAGCATATTAAACGTAATATCTCTGGAATTTGAATACTACCATTTAAAATTTTATGGAGAAAACACAAATCTGCTTCTAACCTTCTATGGTGTAGGGTTCGAGATATCAAGTATTGAAAGTATGTCATCATATGTGTATTGTTGCCTATTGAAACCCATTTTGTATACGCATACTCTCAAAAATGTATTCTACTTTCACAATGCTTTCAAATCTTTCAATATCAGAATTATATGGAGACCAAATAAGAAAACCATATTCCAAAACTGATAGCACACCAAACTAAAATACAATATCTTTAAAGTTTGCACAGAAAAGGACTTACTATTTCTAAGTACAGATCCCAATGCTTTAATTGAAAACTCTCTCACAGAAGTAATAGGAATTAGCGGTCCACCGTTATCTCGTTCTCTCTCAAAATATGATATCACCATCTCTTTGGAACCACTTGATAAAGACTTAGGCATTGCGACGCAGTGTTTGATACTCTCTTTTAAATAGTTATAAAAATAACGAATTATATCTTACACAGTAAATAACAAACTATAAAATGCGAATGAAAACGACAAACCAACACAAGAAATTCTGATAAAATTGTCTGATTTTGACAACATAAGTCTGGCAACCCCGGAAACGGCAGCCAACTTTTGGACCGTAACTACCCCCTTTATATAATTAATTATTCCATTTACACTTTGGATATTTAGATTTTGTTCAGTGGCTGCAATTGTTACTACAAATGTCAAAATTGCAAACTTATCGTTGTCTATCTACCATACGCGTACGGATTTTTTTAAAGGGGTGTTAGGTTAGTTTGTGGTGAGTGGGTCTATAAGGCCCTCCAATGCGACTGACAAGAGTCTGTTAAAAAGGGGGTCTTATTTATTTTTCTATTATCGGCTTTGACCGCCTGTTTCTTTTTATTTTATTTTATGGCGGAATATTTTTGTTTTCAGTTGATTTTAAAATCAAAATCCAGTAAACCTTTGAGTTTAAATTATATAGTACTAAAAGGACCTGTTGGCGATATAAACGTAAAACCGAGGATACACGAATTCGAATTTACGGAACAAAATAACGAAACTCCGTTCGTCAAGTTACCTTTGCCAGATACTCCTGAATGTAATAGATTGTTGGCGGCAACCACAATAAATTTCAGGTGAGTACCATTTCTTCCCAAATTCCAATATCAATTTTTTCTTTAATTTGTTTTTCCGCCGACCGTGTATAAACATATGCTTATTAACGTTCTCAAAACTGGACAAAATCATACATTAATGACCTCTATTAATGCTGATTTACATTAATCAACGATTTTTCTATAGGCAACCCAACGCACATCTTATACATTATATTTATGTTGACAGTTACCTGTGGTGTAGGCAACAAACATACATTTCAATGTCATTATCCATTTTTGACAATAAATTGAACTTCTACAGTCGACGGAAAAGCTTTGTTAATACACTTGTTGGTTAAATAACTATTAAACAGGTTTATTTCAGTAAAAGTAATGAAAAAATTGAAAGTATGCGCCATTTTTTCCCAAATTCAATATCAATTTTTTCGTTTATATGTTTTAAACAGGTTTATTTCAGTATGTGTAATAAGAAAATTGAAAGTATACGTGAGTTCGGGAGTTGTGCAATGTTTTCACAGTTCCCAAAATTCGAAATTTGCTTCCATTTAACCTAAAATACTTTTGGTCTTTGACCACATAAATAGTTCAGTCTAAGGTGGCCAACAAAAAGTGTTTTTTTCTGACAAGAATGACAGATAAGGTCTACCATTCAAAACATAAAATTTTTGCATGTTTTTTATCAATGGGAACATCTATATTGCTTTATTGAAATAATGAATACACCCCCGAAGCGTATATTTTGAAATGACTTTTTAGCTGAATACTCAACATATCGGTGGCCAATAATTCTAGGAGCTTTCGGCAAGTCACCATTTCATTTCTGTTATCTGTCACTAGTTATGTCAAATGTCAGTTATATTTCTTTTTGTTGATATTCATTTAATTGTGTATGTTCAGATTCGATTAGATTTTTGTAGCATTTCTAGTTAGTTGTATCTCTATTCTTCTAATTACTTTTTCCACTGACATAACTAGCGACAGATAACAGAAATGAAATGGTGACATGCCAAGAGTTCCCAGAATTATTGGCCACCGATATGTTGAGTATTCAGCTGAAAAGTCATTTTATATTTCAAAATATACGCTTCGGGGGTGTATTCATTATTTTAATAAAGCAATATAGATGTTCGCAATGATAAAAAACATGCAAAAATTTGTTTTGAATGTTAGACCTTAACTGTCATTCTTGTCAGAAAAAAACACTTTTTGTTGGCCACTTACCTTAGACTGAACAACTACTCTATTCACCTTCTTTATGCGTGGCCAAAATTATACTATGTATATTTTCAAACAGATAAAGTAGGTAATTTTGTTGGAGGTTTTGTTCTTTTTTGCAAACACGAAAACAAAGTATCATATACTTGATGATTATCGATATTCACCTTGAAGGAATATCATAGAATTGAATAAGGTTTCTATGAAAATAAAATCGAATTTTGTTGAAAATAACCTTATTCTTGTTTCTATGGTGTTTTCTTCTTCAATTCTCATGATTAATATTCTTTTTTAGGTTGATAATGTTTTCAAAGTAAACATTTTAACTACACCAAATTATATAAGATATTTTTACTTTTGTTATAAAGTTTATAATAAATTTTTGTGCTATATATATACATATATATAAATCCTAGGGATTTTTCAGTAACTTCTGATTTTTTTTTGTGTTATTTGTGGATCTCCAAAATATTATTAAGTGTAGATTATTTTTATATCCATCTCTGGAGAAAGAGATATTTTTTTTTATTTTATGCATTAGATTTACATGCTCTATATGTATAATTGTTACCTTAAACTTTATGCAATTGCCATTATTTATATTATTTTTATGACGCGTTCACTGAATAGATTTTAAATTTTTTTTGAAATCATTTTGAAGTAAATGCTCCAAAAGATTTTTGACATGTAATTAAAATTCAACAAATTTATATCAGGGAATCGATTATATTGCTTTTTATTTTAACAAGTTTCAATAGAAATTGTAGTAGTAATTATTAGGTATTTTTACAACCCAACATCACCAAAATGTACATTTATTTTTATTATTTACATCAATGTAGCATTATTGATATTATTTACATGTAATTTAAATTTATTTATAAGGGTTGGGTTAGAAATAAAGAAACTGAAAATGTTGAAATTGTTTTATTTATCAAATAATATGTTCCATACATTTAAAAGTCCTCCTTCCCCTCCTGTGATTAGAATATTCGTCTGCAAATTTAAAAAAATTGGATTCAATCTTTACTCACATAACGTAAACATTATTCATGACAGGTGACATTACATATAATAAATTGCAAAAACAATACTTACATTTTCATTAAATGCACTATCTGTAATCCTTTGTTTATTACCATGTAATTCAATAAAAGGTTCAAGCGTGCTATTGTGTATTTTGGATATTCTATGACACTCTCCTTGACCAGCTATAATAAGTAGCCCTGTTCTTGTTTTGTTACATTTTGCCAGATAAAAAGCATCTACTTCATCCTGCATCATAATAATAATTCCTCATTTTATAAAAGTTTTTGATGTATTATAAAGCACACTTACTTCATTATCATTTAAATTAGTTCCTATTATTTTGTTAGTAAGTTGTTCACCATTAAAAGCTAGATATGGCGCTCCGTTATCCATATCCCACAATTGTAGATCAGAAGTATGTGTTATACAACTAATACAATCTTTTTTACTATTACTAAACCACAACAGCTTATGTATCGACTGTTCCGTATTTAAAGTATCTATCAAAGCATCATCTTCACTATTTTTGGATAAATCGTATGAATTGATAAGGCCATCAGTTGAACCTGATATTAGTTTATTCATATCATCAGGATGGAATTTTACCTTCAATTTTAAAATACTGAATAAAAAAACTAGTCATATCTTATTTGTCAAATATGGTATGTACCTGAGTTATATCATCATCATGTGATTCCCAGTAACCACCTAGTAATTTTGTATTCCTACAATCCCAGAACAGTACATATGCATCTCCACCATATAAATCAGTTCCTGCTGCTAATACTCTATCATTGGAAGATTTATCAAAACAATTAAATTGTTTATTATTTCCATTATCAGCTGTAGTATCTGGAAATGTATTGATTCAATTTTTTTGCTATAATCTTTAGTAAAAACACTTTACCATTAAACTCATTTGCAAAGTTTTTAGGTGTTCTTAAATCCCAAACTTTTATTGAACCATCACTAGTAGCAGTATATACCAAATTTCTATCTCGGTTATTAAATTTACATCCTATCACTCTATTATTATGTTTAAATTCCCAAACTTTTGATATTTGGTAATTGTCCAAATTATAAACAGTAGAGGATTTATCTGCAGCAGAAACAGCCACGTATGGGTTATTGTCACTAAAAAGGAAAAAATTGAGAATTGTAAAAATGATAAACAGGTAAATAATACTTTGTAGTCTCAACATTAAAGATATGGTCAGAAGCTACATTTTCCTCACATATATAGCTACATTTTTGGAAGCTATTTTGTTCACTACACTTTGATGTATTATTTTTTAATTCAGATTTCCTCATTGTAATACTAGATATAAAGATTTTTTCATAAATATTTAAAAAAACGCGTGTTTGCAAATATTGACAAATTTCACTTTTAAAAATAACTAGGTTAGACTTTTCTTCTTTTTTATACGGGCTTGAAAATTTGTCTAGCTGGTCAACTTTCGGTTAAGAAAAACCTGGCCGGATGCTGTAAAGCAGCAGACCAAGAAATAATTGCCTACTTTCGACGCTCACCGCTAGATGACGCCGGTATATATGGAAATTGCATACATATTATGTATATGGGAAATTGTAAAAATTCAAAATGTTCGGTCGTTGTTTTTGAAAAATAATATTCAAAACTTTATAAACCGTTAGAATAATGTATAATTATTCTCCGATATCTATTGATAACCATTGGATATATATACATGTACTTTTTCTTTTTCATTATAATACTTAAACAAAAGTATATATTCAAGACTAAATAATACGGTTTTTTAAATAATGTATCTTTATTAACTCCTAGGACGGCCGGTATATGTATATTAATCATAGATAGGATACACTCTTCACTCTTCTTATTCAACAGGTGACTAACCAGTAAATTTTACTAATAGGTAGATATTCAGTAGCGTATTAACTTTCGGTTCGGTCGGTTCGGTGTGCGTGGTCGAAATTTATTTTATTTTTTGGGTTCGTGTATCGAGTGAAGTGAAGTGAAGTGAAATCAAGTGAAGTTTATTGTGTACTCACATGGAAGGCGTGGATTAGAGCTTGATGCATTCTTCTAATCAGGTAATTTTTTTTAGCATTAAATAAATACAATACTGGTTTTATATTTTGGATCCCAATACTTTTTAAAAATAAACCACTGGATTTTTAATTGTGTCTTTAATTTAATTTTAAAAGATTTTTTCTTTAATTATATACTTTTTCTAAATTAATTTGGTTATCAGAATTGATATTTTGGTCATTTACAATCCATTTTTGTGTTATTTTTTTGTTTTTTTTAAATACTCAAAAGCCGGCCGGTAAATTATTGTTCTTACATAAGAGGTGAATCAAAAGTGACTGTACATACTGCCATAGCATACTGCTACAACTTATTGAAGCTTCTATCGGGAATATTAAATGAAAATGGGTGGTGTTGGAAATTTATTTTATTTTTTTTTTGTTTTAGGAAAATCTGGGGTGTATGTGAAATGGTGTACCTATATGGAATCCAGGGATTAGAGCTTGACACATTCTTCTAGAGGGGTGAGTTTTCATTTTATTTACTGGTAGTTATTAGCATTAAATAAATACAATACTTTTATATAATTTATCCCATATGAATATTTTTTTTACAATAAACTACTGTCATTTTTAATCATGAAAAAGACAGTTGCGCAGGTATTTTATTTTAAATTTTCATAGATACCTACTATAGGTTATATTTCTTTTTTTATACTAAATGCCAGATTTGTATTTAAAGTTGCAGATATGTACTTTAAAAAATAGGGGATCTTATATAATAAGTGAGTCATGAGAACATGTATACAAAGTACACTACATAATATCTCGTATTAACCTATGGTATTGAAGTTTCTCAATTATTTATACCGGGTGGTTGATTATGTGATAAAGCTTAGTAGATCTGTTATTAAAAAAAAGTTGATTATAAGAATTTTAGAATTGTAGATGAAATATATAAAAATACAAATACATTCCTTTTTTGGGAAGTGATATTGGATATAGGAGCGAAGAAATTTTTTTGTAAAACCCTAAAAACTGATTTTGCAAATTACTGATCACTTTTACGGTAACATTTCAATACTTACTGTACTTTTTGTTTAAGGTTGCGTAAAATGTATGTCTACCCCAACAAAGTGAGTACTTTTTGAAATTCTATTACCTATGCATAATGTATATTTGTATGATGTATATATGTCGTTCCCTAATTTTCTAAATATTGTCCTCTCTTTCTTCTACAAAAGCAGGTTATTTTTTCAAAAGACATACAGGTAAGATATACGCTGTTTCTGCAATTGCAAAATGGCTACTTGAAAGTTTATCAAGGATGTTAGATTAACATCCTTGAAAGTTTATTACCAACACTATTTTAACATGTTATTTTTGTTGAATTTTTTAATTTTGTTTGATTTTCTGTTGCAGAAAT
>CAJUYG010000020.1:344809-365145 GCA_910591675.1 Galerucella calmariensis | reverse complement strand
GTATATAAATATATCACAAACCATAATTCCTCTATGTAAATGTATGAGTATTTTTAATGTAATTTAATGGGAAATACCACTAATTTTCAATTCATGATCTCTGTGTGAGACAGTTATTGTTAGGAGTTAGAATGTCACAACGAACACTTGTTTTGGACATTTTTTAATTGTTAAATTAATATGTTGTTTTCAAAACCCTAGCAAATCTATTAAAGACGATTCTGACATATGATATTATCTGTACACTTAGCCAACATCATTATTCATTGATTGAAGTATATTTGAAAGAATTTCATCTCTTAGTGGTATGTCCCATTAAATTGTAAAAATACCATAATTGGTATCTACTTAATTTTATTTAAAATTATTATTTTTGTCTATTTCAGTTTTAATTTAATATATTTACACTCAATGAACTTAACAATTAATTTTTTCAACTTTAACTTTATTATTTTTTTCATGTTTAGTCTTATACTTTTTTCCCTTTTTGATGCCTTTAACTTTTTCTTTCTTAACAGTATCCTTTTTATCATTTTCAAGTTCTGATTTAACACTACCTGGACTGTCGGATTTAAAATGTAGTTTCAAGTGACATCGTAAAGAATTTTTAGTTGCAAATACTTTTTTACAAAAATTACATTCAAAAGTTTTTTCTCCGGTGTGTATATAAAGATGATCTCTTAGAGTTGCGCCAGAGCTAAAACTTTTGTTACATATTTTGCAAGGAAACTGTTTCTTTATCTCCTGCTTTTTACCGTTTTCATAACTATGTGCAAGACTGTGCCTCACATACATTTCTTTTGAACATATACATTTTCCACATGCTGGACAGAGTATTGAACCATTTTTCTCAAAATGGGCTTCAATGTGTTTCTTTTTTTCAGCGTTGTCAGTAAAATCTATAAAATTAACATAAATCTCTTAGATTATAAATAATTTAAAATAAATAAACTTGTTCAACTATATAGCACTAAAGAAAATTTTTATGACATACCTTGTCCACATAACTCACAAATAATGAGAGAAGTATCTACTTCTTCAAACTTGCTTGATGATTCTTCTTGAGAGTGTGATACTAGATGTAATTGAAACTCTCCTACTGTAGGAAACATTTGTTGGCATTCAACACATCTGAAAATTTTTTTTGTTCTACAATCATAAGTTTCATTCATATGTAAAAGCAAATCTTTTCTTCTTCTAAAAACTTCATTACAAACTCGACATGCATGTATAGAGGTACATTTTGCAAGAAATTCTTCAGTAGCATCAAAATCTTCAGTTTCAAAAGTGTTTGTTAGTATCAAACCTAAATCTTCTAATTCATTGGTGTCGCTTGAGGTGGTGGTATTGTTCAATTTTTCCATATTTTTATAATTTGATACTGGTTTTTAGATTCAAAATATTACTTTTTTTCAGCAAAATTAGAAATATGTCGGAAATTTGACATCAGTGTCGATGTTATTATTTTTGGTATTTTAAGCAATATTGCCATATCCGCTTATTTACACATTTTCTTAATCAAATGTCAAAGCAAGTATCTTCGTCTACCATACTAAATTTCAATTTCGTATCCTTCTTCTTCTATTTGATCACCAATAAAATCTACCATCTTCAACAGTTGGCAATCGTGCACATTAAATCAAATGTGGAAACCTAACCTAAAAATAAACATTCTCTATAAATATTACAATTTATTATCAATAAATTTAAAATGGAAATTGACGATTTTCAATTAGTAGAATTAGTAAAAAAACACAACGTCATATATGATAAAAATAATGGTCAACATAAAAATAAGCATGCTAGATTTCAAGCCTTTAAACAAATAGGTGTTATACTCCAAACGCCAGGTAATTAATAAAAATTATACAGTTATATTTGTAAATAATAATATATTTGTAGCTGATATGTGTGAAACTAGGTGGTGTCTATTAAGAAATAGATTTTGTCTTGAATTGAGACATCTGCGAAACCCTGTTGCATCTTCACCACCTAAACGTCCATGGCCTCTGTTTGATGCTATGAAATTCTTGACAAAATTTATTTACCCTAGGAAGTAAGTTGATGTAATTTCTTAAATTATATTGTTAAATATTACTAAAGGTTGAGTGAGAGGTTGAGTACCTAATCATACACTGATTTTCAGAACAAGAAGCATGCTGCTTGGATGCAAACCAACTTATAGCCCATACTATTCAGATAAATCTGAAAACGACAGCTTTGAACTGGATTTCAAAGAACCTCCAGAGGAAATAGAAACAACTCCCAGTCTGTCAATTGATGATAATACTAATGATTTAAGAGATCATCATACAGAAGAAATAAGAAATTTTCCTATGGTGACATCAATGGAAGAAGATGATGAAGATATACTTTTTGGAAAAATGATTTCTAAGTATTTAAAGAGAATAAAGGAGGTAGATAAAAAAATTCAACTGAAAATTGACATTATGAGTTTGTTTAAAACTGGTCAGTTAGATACATAAAAAGATCCAACATCATTTTCATAGAGGGAGTGGGAGCATTGTTATAATTCTATTTTATTTTAACTTGTTTATTTTGAAACAAAACTCTAAATAGGCATCTACTAATTATATGGGGCTGGAACCCAATATGTTTCAGGGATGATAGCTCAATAGTATTAAAATTATTTATATAACAAAGGAAACGAGTATTGTATGTAGTGTTTTTATGTACGTCCTTTGTTTTCATCTTTTTATTTATGCATTATTTGCTTGATTTACATGGAATGTAATTATTCATGATGCTTTACTATTCAGACATCTTTTATCTTACTCTAGCATCTTGTTAGAAACTTTTTACTTTCATTTCTGTAAGAAATTCAGCATTAACATAGGGACTATATGCAAGTAAAATTTTTGCCTCTATTCATTTACATCTTCCATGTAGATTGATAATGTAATTTTTATTTTGGGGCTCTGTGGTCTTTCTGACCTTGAAAAATCAATTTTCTATAATAGAGAAGAGCATACTCCAGAGATAACAACAAATGTGTGCAATTACTCCAGGGTTATCGTCTCTCTAATATTTCGTGTAGTTTATTTTATTAGTGTTTTTATCAGTATTAAAACATTGAAAGGAAATTTATACCTATATAGCAGCTCTCAGAACTATGTCAAAGATTTTTATTATTGTGACATGTCACAGTAACAAAATGGTTGGAATTTCCATGACATTTGACAAGTTATGTTTTTACTTTCGGCACAGAATACACCATCCCAAGAAGAAGCGAAGCTTGCCCTATTTTATAATTCATTTTCTGAGTGCGCATGTCTGACAGTCGCCATTTTAAGCCCGTTATCTGTCAATGACATGTGATTTTATTGTTTACCAAATAATTTACTTTGTTGTGAGCTGAGCTTTTTGATTATTTACATATTTTTTGTGTTTTGAACGATAAAATTTGTTTACAAAATTACATTTATTAGTTATGGCGCTAAAAACTTGTGCAATTCGTGGCTGTCATTCAAGTGATGGATGAATAATTGAAAAACACAACAAAACTTCGATATCTATGGAGAAAAGTTTACTGTCGCTTCTTTTTTTATAACATCGTTGTCACAGATATTAGTACATTTTCTCTGGGTGTAATATTTAATTCAGAATCTGGTGAAGTGTAACTTTTAAATATATAAATAATAAAAAATTTATATTCAAGCACCATACTTGATTATAATTTCATATCATCATTTACTGAATTTCTTTCTATTGTAAACTGATATTATAAATATATAGTGCTACATAAATACATACTTACCCATAAAATTTCGATAACAATATAGAAAATAAAAATCATATGGTTCAACAATAGCTCATTATTTTTAATAATGGATAGTACCTACTCCAAAAACAGAAGCTAAAACTTATATTTATATATTTTTCACAATATTTGTTAAGCTGTTGAATTAACTTGAACAATTCATAGAGTTGAACAATTAAAACTTTGCGAAACAAGTCATAAAAATAAACAATTATTATTTGAGATTCTTTGGTTTCACTTTTTAAATTTTTTAACAATTTTCTCAGTGTAACTTGATCCGTTATCTGTCAACGTCAGTTTGAAGGTCACGAAATTTTGCCCCCAAAACATCAAAGGATTTACGCTGGCGTTCGTTTCTTGTTTGGTTGGTGTATTCTGTGCTTTCGGTTATTAAATTTATAATAGTTTACATTTATTGTGATATTTTTTTATTGTATAATATGTCAAGTTGAAACAAATAATTATTAGTTTTATACGTTTTTACAGTGATTAAGTATACATTATTTATGTTTATTAATATCAATTTCTATTACCTTTATTATACCTGTCCAGATTGTTCAGTGGTTGTAATATTGTTTTATATTTCTACACGTTTTTTTTAATCTACTATTTAGCCATTTTTAGGTGAGCTACCACAGTGTTAATGAATATTTAATGATTATTGTGATTTATTAGGTATAATTTAAGTTAGGATTAATTAATTTTATTAACGTAGTAGGCATTACTGTAAAGTTTGAGTCTCTTGCTGGCCAGAGTCATCTAAAGCTTCCCATATGTTTCCCTTTATACATGGAAAAGTCACATTGTTCAATTCTTACTGTATTAATACAATTTTCTATTTTTTTATAATATAAATCCAATAAAATACATATTATTTGATGTTTTTCTTAAATTTTAATATCACCAACTGACAGCTGACAGTACCCCTAAGGAAAAACAAGCATTTGGTTAGGTTTTCGACTTTTTATTTTGGTTGTTTTGTATTGGTTTAATGATTATTTTCATTATAAAGTCATATACCTATAGTTCCTAAAATACCCAAACAACGACGAAGAAAGTATTGTACTAGTAACTATTAAGAACACTTGTGTATCATTGGTTTATCATCAGATTCCTCAGGGCATGGCGTCACGTGGACCTGTCCTATATGTACTATGAATTAAAAAAGGGTAGGTACATCGATTAGAAAGATCCTGATAGCACAAAACTGGAAAGAATTTGAGGTTATCAAATGTCAGAGGCTGTCAAAATAGAGACTCCATCTATGAAATAAACTGAAAAATAGATACTATTAGTTCAACAAAGTATTCTTTAAATATCTATTATTTTTAGAAATCATTTAGAGGTTATGTTAATTTTTAATGAAATATATTTTTATACCAAACTTTTCATTTCGTTTAATAATATCATTTAGGGCAATTAAATACAGGATAGGAAAATACATGATTTATTGAAAACCGGTATATCGAAGTAGGCTTTTCCCAAAATACAGAGATGCAAGGGTTCTGGTATAGTATAGTTGGTCGCGGTTTCTGTCGTGTTTGACATTTATGATTATGACAAATGAATTTATATTGGCGAGCGTAGAGGCCGTCACTAACATAGCGAGGGTGCGCCGTGGTCAATAGTGGAGACCAAATATATCAACACACGCACACATCTGACTGTAAAAATTCATGAATAGTCAAGTAAAAGTAGTATAATGTGCATTTATTTTAATTACCATGTTTTTCCAAGTTAACAAACATGTGTTGACTATATCAATTAAATTTAGCACGTCACTGGTATATTTATACCTATATATTTATTGTCAATGTTTCCTTATTCCAAACCGAAGCTGTTTGTCATTATATAACTATCTTTTTAATTTGCGGTCAAATATTAATATATTATCTTAATTTTTGATTCATTTTAAACAGTTTTTGTATACCTAACACAGAATATGTATTAATATTATCTGTAAAGTTATTTTTTTGCTCAGGGATAAAGTGTTTTTTAATTTTCCCATAAAATATTATAAAAGCAAGTAAAAGAGTGCAAACAAGAAATGCTGTCTTTTCTTTTTTTCATGGTCGCCAACATCACTTCACAAGGTTTGGGGACCTTAAATTCCCCATTCACCTCATGTAGGTGCCGACACTGTCGAAGGCAATAACAATTTTAATTTTTTCTTAAATACTTTACAGTTATGTTATCAGTTGATTTGTACTAATGCATATCAGTTAAAAACTTTATCAAT
This sequence comes from Galerucella calmariensis, assembly GCA_910591675.1. Lineage (NCBI taxonomy): Eukaryota > Metazoa > Arthropoda > Insecta > Coleoptera > Chrysomelidae > Galerucella > Galerucella calmariensis. Next base: position 359,125 of record CAJUYG010000020.1, on the reverse strand, counting down.
CAATGATCATATTAAAATCCCATATCTTTGTTGGAAATAAAGTGTAAAAATAATGATTTTAAATTTGCCGCTATACGGTGTTGAAAGCGCAGATAGAAAAAGGAAACGGGAAATGTCAATTTTGCCAGTGCTGTCGACTGAGTTGGCTTGGGTTTTGTCGAAAATATAATGAAGTGATTTTGATAGCAGATTATCAAATTTACCTATAACCCTGATAAAAATGGAGAACGTTAATCTTAATTTGATTTGCAGAACTTGCAAATGTGTTAGTCCACATATGCGGTCGCTCTTCGAGGGATATGAAAATCCTCATCAGAGTCCCCGTATTGACGAGATGCTAATGGCCTGTGCTTCAATTCAGGTATATGATAAATAACGCCTACAATAAAAATATTTACAAAATTAAATTTCGACTATTTGTACATTCTAGGTGATATGTGGAGATGGTTTGCCGACTTTAATATGCCAAATGTGTGTGGAACAACTGAAAAATGCTTTTCTTTTCAAAAAACAAGCGGAAAAAGTAGATGTTGGTCTAAGAGAGTACGCAAAAAATCTCAAAGTAAACGAAATCAAACAAGAATTACAAAACTCGGAATTTATGGGTAAGTGTAAAGTTTTGAATTTCTAAAGAAATTACTTTTATCCTAAATTTAATTTTAAACTTGGAAACAAATTAATTTTATTAGCCTTGTTGCTCAAAATTGATTATGATATACTATTAAATATACATTTCCATAGTAAATATAATATAAATAAACAATATCTATTGATGAAAGTATGCCTTTTTGAACTTTTTTGTGCATGTATTTTCTTAGTATTATTCAAAATACTCTCAGTTATGGATATTTTATTGAACATTTTAAATAATCACAGGTTGAAAATTCCGTTATAATGTTCATATTGTTTACTTTATCCTCTACTTTATGGGACTTGATATTACATTATTAACTAATAATTATTATTTAGAATCTCTCAACACTCTTGATAGTATATTAAATGAACCAGCTACTAAAGATGTATTAATTACTGGAGAAACTGCCCCTCCTCAAAAATTTGAAACTGACTACATTCAATTTATGGACAACAATCAGATGCTTCTTACATGTCGAGAATGTGCAAAAATGTTCACCACTCTGGAAGTAAGTTATCTTACAACTTAAAAATTATAAAGAATGAGTTGTTGGTTTTTTTTATTATCAATAGTTTGTTGAATAAATTGAAGCTCCTGTTTGTTATTTGAAAACAATGATACCTTATGTCAATTAACATATTCAAGTTTTTAATGTTATTATACATTTAGAGTTGTATTAAATCAATTTTGGACTACTTTGTCAAAATGTGAAAAGGTTTACATTTATTATAATGTACTTATATTAGCATATTTATGTAGTTCTATGAAACATTCATGTTTTTTATTAATTATTACTCATACTCATTGTACAATTTATCATTACTTTGTTATTAATGACATGCTGAATTGTCTATAGTCAAATTTTTAATGTGGATTAGAGTTTATTAGCAAAATAATGAATTTGAATCATTTTCCTTTAAATTGGTATCAATTCAAAGAAGCATTTCTGGAGGTATAGTGTAATTTGCTTGTATTGTAATATTGTATATTTATATCAAAGATAATTATTGTTTATATTTCCACAGGGCCTACGATGCCACAAACGTATTCACACAGGTGGTATGTATAAATGTAAACAGTGTGATAAAGAATATACAAGACTTAACCATCTACAACGCCATGAACAATCCCATAACAGAAGAAAAGTCCATGTTTGCAGAATTTGCAGCAAAACTTTAACGAGAATGGAACATTTAAAACGTCACTTGGTTACACACTTAAGAGAGAAGCCATTTTCTTGTAAAACTTGCAATAGAGGCTTTAATAGAATTGAACATTTACACAATCACGCACCTAGATGTAAAGGTTGGTATCTACATACAGTTTTTATTTCAGGTTTCCTTAAATAATTCTAAATTTATCTATAAATAGGAGACACTGTTTATCCATGTGACATTTGCAATAAAGCTTTTAACCGTGAAGACAGCCTGGAAGTTCATAGGAAAATGCATGATTCTACCACTCCAAAGTTGCCTACTATTGAAAATCTTGACAATATTGAAGATCATTATTATCAAATTGACCAAGAACCATCTGCCGATTTTTCTGATCATTCTGATGTAGATGATTGTTTTGAGCCACAAATAGAAGTTACTGAAACGACTGAGGATAGTAAAGAAAAGGTAATGTATTCGTTATTTCTAGTTCTACTTTACGATTTTCTATTATTTAAAGATTGCTGCTGAAATTTCAAATCACGAAGAAACTCAAGAAGAAGAAAGTATTCACAGTGATGGATCTATTGGTGGTGGAGACATGGGAAATGATATCGACATTGAAAGTGATGAGGACGAGGAATTCGATGAAGATAGAAAGGATATGGATGAAGGGGTTGGTGTAGTTGACGAACCTGAAGACCAAAAAAATGTTAAAATCGAAGATAAACTATCAATTGACTACGATGAAGAGGAATACATCAAAAATGTTATTGCTGGAGTTGACGGTGAGTAAAAATAATGAATTTACGTATTGATTTATTTATAAATGTTCTTTTTTTTAGGATCAGATGATGATGATTCTGACAAGGAAAGCAACGATTCTGATTATACTCCTCAAAAGAAAGCATCACCGCCTGTGAAACGTGGACGAGGTAGACCGCGTAAAAGTCTCGATTCGCCTCCTAAACCAATCATAAAAACAGAAGGAGGAAGTAGAAGAGGTCGGAAACCGGGATCCAAGAATAAAAAAACGTTGATGAGAGAAAGAGATTTGATTATAAAAGAGGAGGAAGAAGACTACGGAGATTATCCCTGTCCTGTTTGCAATGAAATGTTTAATACTATGAGTAAATTGGATCGGCACGCTAAAATTAAACATGAAGGAGCCAAGGTAACTAGTTAAATGTTCATTTAGCATATCTTATGTATCACTGAACTAAATATCGTTAACCTTTTGATAATAACAATAGTTTTTACGGTAAATTTGCTAAAAAATATTGGGGCAAAAGTTGAACGCTCTTTCTTGTTTACTTTGTCACTGTAGTGGCTGTTCTTGGGGAAGGTCTACTCTTTCAGTCAAAAATCCGGCTCCATAAGGGGAAACGTGGGAGAGAAAGGAAGGGAACTTCCCAGAATAAACTGTTTGTGTTGAGAAGACCTTCAGCAAGACTGGGGTGAAAATTTACATCTCTAAAATGTACAGACACCTTTTGGAGGGAGGTAGAAAAGTTGGGAGACCTCAAACTGCTTCTAAGAGAGGATGTGGTGAAAAAAATACTGATTTGGGATAAAATGCTCGTTAGATAGAGTAACACTGAAGAAAAATCTTAGATCCAGTCGAGTCTTTTTATATTTACAATCTACTTGCTTGGTACGGTCAACCACTAACAAATTTGTCTCTCCTTTATATAATTTTATATAAACAATCTATAAAGTTGGAAATAAAAAGCTACAATTTTATTACAATGGCTTGGCTTTATATATTTATTAATTTTTTTATTGTCTTTATTATTGGTTTCAATATACTGCATTAACTGTGCAATCCAGTCTGCTCTTTTCTTTTTGTAACATTTATTCGCCTCTCTTCTTTTTTTTCTGTATTTTTCTAAATCGCTCTGGCTTCCTGTTTTTAGCCATTCTTGTCTTGTTCGGTTTTTTATTTTGATTCTGTGCTCACATTCTTCGTCGAACCATTCCTTGTTGACGCGGGTATTTTTTTGTCCAATTACTTTCTCGGCTGTTCGTATATTATACTGTTTTTGATAGTCATCCAACTTTGCTCAATGTTGTATTCCTGACGGTTCATCAAACTTCTTTGTATTGTGTTTTATGTGAGGTGTCATTAGTTTCTGTGTATTCCATCGCTTTCTGTATTGTTTCTTATTACTTGATCTAATTAATATATATTTACACAACTTGATTCACATAACACAGGACATAAAATTGGTGGATGCACCGCACACACAACCATCTTTCGTAAGCTCATAATACATAATGTGTCTGATTGTTCACCCCGCACTATTGTCTTAGGGTGAGAGTGGGACAATAGATATTAGTGTCCTACTGTGCGTACCTATAGGCAACCCATAATACATAAAACATAATAGTGTTGCCTTCCCTAAAGTTACCTACAACAATATTGAATCTAGTTCTTTATATGTATTTTTGGGGTTAATTAAATAGGCCAGTCAGTATAGGTCATTTTAGACCAAAAGTACAAGTAATTAGCAATACGGCAGATTTTTTTTTCGAGTACCTCAAAGTATGTAGATTGATATAAAAAAAGTTTACCAGTCTATCGATTTCCCAAATTAGAAAAAAAAATCAAATACTTTTTTTTTCGAAATTCTTCAATATTTCACGCTGGGAGAAAGGTGGAAAAGAATAAAAAATAGCACCGTGTAGGGGAAGTGCTTTGTAATAAAAAAGGTCTCCTGCGTTTTTTTCGTCCGATCAATGGTTTGTCCGTAAAAAATTCGGTAAACTAAGTACAGCGGACAGATCGAAACGTGAACGGTGGGAGAACTTCGAGATGCGCGAAGCCACAGTTAGTGTTAAACAGAGAAAGTATTCGGAAAACAGGAAAGCAAACATACGATGATGCGGACTTAGATGATGAGGACTAAGGGGTAAATGCAGAGATTTACTTATCGGAACTAATTTGTGATTTATTTTGTATATATCTGAATAAATTTTCTTAATAGGTAAATATTGAATGATACATTTTTAAGTGCCACATACTGTTCAAGAGATGCCCATACCAACTCAATCGGATTTAAATCTGGGTGGTATGGCGGCAATCGTAAAATATTGAGGCCATGTTGTGTCAACAGTTCATCTATCTCATATGTGATGAATGTTGGCTTATGACGTTTAATAATTTCATATAAATCGACCTTGAGCATGTTAATGTCGAAGGAAATATTTTTTGATCTCAACCACAGTCTATCATAACTTGTTTCCTGCTGTTCAAATTAGGTGCTTTATCTTTTCGAACGTTATGATTAGGAGCATTGTCAATTACTAGCACCGACTTTAGAGGCAAGTTAGGAATTAATTTTCCAATCAACCATTTTTTGTAGTTCTCATAATTCATCTCGTGATGGTAATCTCCTGTAGTGGTATTAGACTTGAAAATCAATTTAGCCTTCCCACTGAAGCCTGTTTAATTCCCATCGTGAACAATAATAAATCTTTTTCCTTTTGATATGGGTCTTGTTAGTCCTTCATTGGAATTGTCATTCCAACAAGTACCCACGGTATGAGTACTGTGAATGTATGTTTCATCCATATATACAATCGGTCTTTTTTCTTGTTTCAATGCCTCGTTATTGTATAACATATTTTTTATTGAGATACTTGTTTTTTTATTAGAATATAATATTTATATTATATATGAGTAATTTGCTATAAATGATTATGTGCTATGACAAAAAAAAATGCCATCTTAAAGCCGACACTTTCCTCTTCAAAACGCCGTATTACAATTATTTATATCTACATTATAACTGTACAATAGTTTATAATGTACTCCGCAGCGCTTCAGAAATAGGAGTCGCGCGGATGCGGAACACATACTTAGTTTACCGAATTTTTTCCGGACAAACCATTGCTCGGAAAAAAGAAACGCAAGAAACCTTTTTGTTGCAAAACACTCCCCCTACACGGTGGTATTTTTTATTTTTCTCTACCTTCCTCCCAGCGTGAAATATCGAAAAAAAAAAGTTTTGTGATTTTTTTCTAATTTGGTAAATCGTTAGACTGAAAACTTTTTTTTATAATAATCTACATACTTTAAGGTACTTATGAAAAAAAAAATCAGCCGTATTGCTAATTACTTGTAGTTGTTAACCCTATCGTCTGGTCTAAAAACATTGCGAATTAATTTAAAAGCTATTTTATCTTTAGATACACAAATGTAATGTATGCAGTAAAGCATTCTCTAGAATAAATCACCTAAAGAGACACATCACGTCCCATTCGACTATCAAACCGTTCCGTTGTACCGCATGTCCCAAGAGTTTTAACAGACGCGATCATCTTAAACAACATCAAAAGTTGCACGAAAGGACCAACGATTACGAATGCGAGGTATGTCAGAAACAGTTCAATAGAGCTGATCATCTCGCTAAACATAAGGCATCTAAACACGGCATAGGAGAAAGAATTTGTGTAAGTACGAATAAGATGCGAGTCTTTCACCAAATTCATTCAGAATGTGTATTAAATTTTTCGGTCGAAACGCGATTTTCTACAAATTCTTGTCAGTCGTTGCTACCAATTCGTTATCGTTAATACTGCCATTTTTCTATTAGTAGCTTATTTATTGGGATATATATACACAACTTTCGATATCCTTTGTTGAATTCGCATGCTGGATAATAATTTGAATTATAGACAAGTGATAGTTGACAGATGCTATGTCTCCTGACAAGTGATAGTTGACAGATAGTATGTCTCCTGACAAGCGACAGTTGACAAGAGCGAATCCCAGAATATGCTATACATTACAAAACTTTATATGTGGCTCTGTTATGGATATTATTAGTGTATCAGATAATTGGAGAAACCAATTTATTTATTTTTAATACAAAAATAGTTTACGGGTCGCGTTGGATTGGTAGCAGCGACTATTGAATTTGTAGAAAACATATACGTACTTCAAAAGAGTATTCTAAGTCATTGAGTATTTTAAAATACAATTGTATTTCAAATAAAATTTGCCTATCACAATTATATAATTATAAATTCTTTAGAAGTGCTTTCGTTTCGTTTGACGAACTTTATTTCAGTTTATCTTGAATGTGAATAAGGCTTTCGGTTAACTAGAAATATGCGTTATTTTCAAAAACGTCACAGTTCACTGTAGTTCAGTAAATGAAGACAGATGAACACCTGAATAGAATAGAATATTAACAGTTGCTAAATATTATAAACAAGGTAGAGAAAAGCATAAGTGTTGCAGGGGCATCTAAATAAAGGCTCCATCTATAGTTTGACATGTTTATCTGAAGCTACGGGGCATCGGTAAGAGGTGAGGAAACATGGCACATATCTGTCATAAACGTACAAATGGCTTACGGTACCTATTTTACCGAATAAAATTAAAAATACAAAGGTCAGTGACAATACCAACGGCACTGGATAAATTAATATCAGCCAATTGACGAAGTGAGAGGGAAGAACACACGCACGCGCTTGCCAATAAGAAGTCGGCTTTCGATAAAAATCACCAATTCGGAGGGTGTGGTAATTATGGTTTTCGTACAACGCTGCCAGAGCTTGAAGAAGCCCATAACAAATTTGGAAAAGTGCTCATATTTTAATATTCAAAAATTGAAAAAGTAATGTTAAATAGAAAAATTACAAGGAAACGAACACGTTAAAGAATAAACGTTCACTCATATTGTTGATAATAAAAAATCCCTCTTTTAATTATTATCACTACATGCTTAGCACTTTAGCTTTTTCATAGTTAAACGTGGCAGTATCGAATATTTTCGACTGCATTCCTTTCACGGCTTCAGATAAACTTGCCAAAGTATACACGATCAAATTTTTTAATGGGATTTATGTATACGCGCTTTCACTTTTTAACTTATTTTTAGGTAATGGGCGAGAAAAAATACGAATGTCCGCTATGTCACAAATTTTTCACGACGGAGAAATACAAAGACGTGCATGTGGCCGGTCACAACGGCACTAAAGAATATTCTTGCAAAGTATGCGAAAAAACGTTCTTATCGAAATCCCATTTGACGGAACACATGAAATTCCACAATGAACATTCCAAGAAGTTCCTTTGTTCTGAATGCGGACAAAGATTTATTAGAAATGATTATTTGGTTATACACATGAGACGACATAGAGGAGAGAAACCATTCAAGTGTAAATATTGCGGAAAAGGTAAGTTTTTAGAAAAATTCAATGTACACTTCTCCAAAAAATTAATGGTGTAGTGCAGTGCAGATGATTTTGTTCGTGGACAAAATTACTATACATCATTTGAAAACCAGGAGCAGTGATTTGAATTTAAGTTGGCAATTCTGTAGACCACTGATTGGTCAGATTCCGCCCACTTTCACACAACACTTCGTAGCATTGACATCAGCTGATAATTTCCATTTTTGATAGTTCTGACAGATAAATAAATAAATATTGGATGAAAAACCAAAAATATTCATGTTATCTTAAAAAATTCTCAAGCAGTTGGAATATTATTACTTTACATTTGTCTTAAAAGGGTAGTAAAGAAGTCGGTTTACCGAGTATTAAAGGAATACTGAAGTAGAGGAATAATATATATTGCCAAAACGAGCGCTAGCGAGTTCTGCAAATTACGCTTGTTGAACAATGTAGCTTTCTTCATAACGTGTTTACGTACAACGTTTTATCTAATTCCGCGGTTTTATAATATTTCATAAAATCTTCAATTACAATGGTAATATTAAAGTGGATTCAAATGGTGTTAAAGTATTGTAACTATGAAGTATTCACATATTATAAAGAACATAACGAGATCGATATATTAATAAGCCATTGAAGATATAAAACAATATAGAAAAGAATGGGTTTGGTGGAAAATACATTATTGGTTTTTGAAGGCAAAAAGAAGGAAGAAAGTATCTCAGAAGTATTTGCAAAATGGTTTATTACACCTCATCCGGCAACATAAAGATAACTGTTGGAAATGTATAAATTAATACTGCATATTGCTCTACAAAGTTATTAATTTTAATGTTATTGCCAGTACATATTATCAATTGTCAGATTTTTTTCAATTTAATTAAAATAAATATAATTAAAGTAACTTGACTATCTGTGATCCTCCATCATCAACAATGACCATAATTTGTTTGTTGTCGATGTGAATCTAAATCTTCTGATGTAGATTCCAAGGTATTTATTAGTCAATTTCTGAAGTGTCTTGAATATTATTATTTTCAATATTGTGATATCGTTTGAATAATTTCTTCATGTTACTTTGTAGTAACTTTATTTTCAAAGTTTCGACAACACACCGGTATTATTTGTAAAGAATGGTAGATAATAATTTTATATAGGTACTATATACTACTCGAAACGATTCAAAAATTAACCTATTGGCTTTTTTTTTAAAGCATTAAATTGTTTGATCATTTAAAACAGCCATAATAGAGTAATGTGGATGTTGTAATATTTCAGTTTTAATCAGAAACGAATCAGGAAAATCTGTTGAATACTTAGGTACAAGAGGAGAAATCGACTTATGACTAATGTCTTTGCTATCAAGGCATATTTAATATATTTGGAACACGACTGTTGACTACGTTTTCGGAACACACCCTTTAGTAACTAATCTGGTAACTCTTGTCAGTAAGGCTTTTTAAATTACTCCTCCTGGTTTTTAAATGAACTATAACAAAACGAATGATGAGGAAGGGAAGAAAGCTAGTGCTTAGACTTATTTATTATCAATCAATTATGTCATTCTAAACATCAGTTATCATTGAACCGAGTTTTGGTGTTTGATACGCACCCTTAAAAATCTGTGACTTTTAGGTTTCCCAAGAACTACAGATCTGACTGTTCATGAAAGATACCACACTGGAGAAAAAACTCATTTGTGTACGATTTGTGGAAGAGGATTCGGAAGGTAATTTCCTTTTTATCTAAATCAATATTATAAAGAAAAATATCCAAAATTTGCTTATAAATTTCAAAATCTGACATGCTCTACGTAAACTATTTAAGATACCTATCATTACCGACAAAAATGAAGCTTTGGCGGGGTGTATTAATATTATTATTTATCATTTTTCAGAGCATACAATCTTACTGTTCATATGAGAACACACACCGGCGAAAAACCGTACCAATGTACGTACTGCGACGCAGCCTTCGCTCAAGGTAACGACCTCAAGGCTCACGTGAGACGCCATACCGGAGAGAGATTCCAATGCGAATTATGTACTGAAAGTTTCCTTATGGGATATTTGTTAACGCAACACAAGAGGACTGTACACGGTAAGTAATCCATTGAAATCTTGTACCATTTGTTGTTTTACGATTATTTTTTTTTTCAGGACTGAATGTTGTGAGCAACATAAGACGATTGCAGCCGGTACACAAACAAGAAAATCCCGACGAACCGCCGCCAATTACGATCCCACTACCGAAACCTGTAATTCCAGATAATGTCATGTTCAACGCCTTACATGCGAACGCTCTACACGCTAACGCTCTTCACGCCAACGCTCTTCATGCTAACGCTCTCCACGCGCAGTTGGCTGTTGCCCAACTACATCATTTAGCTCGGGAATAAGTAGAGAATGTATTGTCATTCGTAAGTATTTTTTTTATAAACAATTTTTATGTCATTTCCCATGCTCTTATTTTATATTCTTCTATTGTCGATCAAATAACCATCTTTTGAAAAATTCATTGATTTGGTATGTAAGGGAGAGACCATTTCCATATAGGAGCATGTATTCATAATAGGACCACTGGGCGGAGCTTATTCCAGCACCAATATGGCCGCGTTGTCATTGATGGTTTTAGTTGATTTTGACTATACTCGATTTGAAATTGGTTGATAGTAATAAATCATTAAAATCCGTCAAACACGTATACAAAGTGGTCCACCTAAATTGCCAAGTTTTAAATAGTATAGTATATACATTGAAAGTATAGACCCTTTTGCATTTATTAAACTTTCCATTCCTATAGGTCTGATAAGGGCGTCGAATACAAAGCTTAACCCGAGGCTCGAACAATAAGCGGTAGGATTCTACCTGTGATGTTTTGCACTCATGCACGTGCTTTCGGGTGGGTTTAAGTTTATATTAAACACAATAATTATATAATTTAGTGAACATTCGGATGTGTGGCATAATTTGTTACCCTTGTATTTGAATAAATATAATACTAATAACAATAAAGCAACCAATAAACAAGTAAATTTGGAAAAATGTTTCTATTTGAAATTCTATAAAATTTATAGTACATCATTACATTTCTTCGCTTTAAATTAATCATCATCAGAAAATGAAATATCTGAGGGACTGTCTTCTTCCCCTAAATTGATAATAAGTGGTTCGACCGTTTTCTCCAGTAAACTATCCAATTGCCACATTTTTTCCTCCTCCTTTATTACATGCTCTATACATCTTTGCCACTTCCCCGCGTTGACTTCTTGAAGCGCTTCTTCAAAGAGTTTTTGAACATCACTCATTTTATAAGTGGTATTTTTTCTAGCCACATAACCTTTCACATGAGCCCATACCAGTTCGATCGGATTTAATTCGCAATGGTAGGGGGGGAGCCGAAGCACTATTATATTTTGTTTTTTGGCCATTTCGTCAACAACATATTTTTGAAACCGATGTTTATGGGTGTTTACAATTGATAGCAACTCCTTTTTAACCATATTGTCCTCAAATTGTATTTGTTTCTCCACAAGCCACTCGATAATTTTTGCTTTTCGCCGAGCAGTTGTAGGCATCTTCTCCAATCTTCTGGAGTGATACGGAGCGTTATCTAACACAATGACGGAGCCAGGTGGAATCAGCTCTATCATTTGTTCGAAATACTCCTCAAAAACATCAGCATTCATATCCTCGTGGTAATCGCTTGTACGAACTGATTGGAATGATAATAGTCCACCTTCTAAAAAGCCATTGGAGCTACCGATGTGAGTTATAATTAATCGTTTTCCTTTTCCAGAGGGCGGATTTATTCCTGTTGATAGACCGTCTAAAAATGCTTGCCGGTGAGAAGTCACATTTTTGTCTGTCCATATTTTTCCAACTGTGTAGCCTTATTCGTTCAGCCATGTTTCGTCCAAATACAAAATTGCTTTGTTTTCATTGCGAAATTGTCTTATTTTTCTCAAATAATTACGTCTCCAACACACTATTTCATCTTTTTCGAGCAAATGAGACTTCCGACTATGTTTTTCCCATCTAAAATTCATTTCTCTTAGAACTTTCCATAGTTTATCTCTCTTGATTGCAGGAAAGTCTTCTTTTACTGCCCCTAAAACTCTATCCAAAGTAGGGATCTCCTTATTGAAATAGAATGAATGCACCTTTCGTCTTATGATGGCCTTTTCGTCCTCATCGATCGGTATTGTTCGCCTCCCTGGAAATGGTTTTGGTGGCGTCACGGTTCCTGTCTTTTCTTCCCGCATCAGCCTGTAGATGGTTGCTTTTCCAATACCTGTCATCTTTGAACAAAGTTCTACTGTAGAATCGATACTTATTGCACTTTTTTGATATCTAAGTGCATTAAATACATTAAGCACAATAATCTTTTCACTAATGCTTAGCGCTGATTTCGCAGCTCGCTTAACTGGAATAAATCCTGAAAGACTCTCCATTTTCAAAAATTACCCAAATGTGTGTCCTAGAATACTCGCATTAGGTTTGTTCGCTCTTAAAATGACTCACAGTTTTATACCAATAAGTAGAGGTACCTACCTACCTACCTACCTACCTACCTACCTTTTTCGTAACAACCTGAAGTAACATTGTGTATTAATTGTTCCCGGAATTCTCGGCATAATTATTTTTACCTGTTATGACAATAATGATTACTAAATTATTCGGATAAGTAAATAGGGTTCAAACCGGCACGTCAGGTAGGTGCGCCTATGGAATCGGCTGCTAAAAATGATTTATTACTATCAACCAATTTCAAATAGAATATACATACACACTAACGTGTGTTTTTTTGTTTCAGGTACACTTGCCTTTGTAAATACCATACGGTCATCTAATTAGATTCACAAGAAAAATTGTTACTAATAATTAAGAATATTTATGGTAATCTCGTCATACATAATAATAATAATAACTATGTAATATATTAGAAAATAGAAATTGATAGGTACTAATCATTTAGATCAGTATCAGTGTTATTTTATTAATTATATTGGGATGCTAATTGTCTTTGAAAATTCACTTTTTGTCTTTCAATTTGTATAGTTTCATATAGCACTATACGTGACTGGTAAAACAAATAAATGAGAGAGATTGAGTTTCGAATATAATTTATTTGAAATTACTTATTCTTCTTTCAAAAAACTTGTGATTATGATTATTCCAGGAAGATGCAAAATTACTTTACGACAGTATTAATTTAGAATTACCAAATAGCATAAATTTGAATGTGATTTTAAAAAATTATTTTTAACCGGTTACAATGATCACTTTAACCACACAATGGGAAAAACTTAGGCACAACTACTCACGCGGACTCGTTTCTACTGTGCAAACGAAAAAATACAATAAAATGGACGCAACCGTATAGGTGCTTAAAGTCAAATACAGTAAATCTTATTTTCCTGCGCGTAATGTAGGGGTAAATGCTTAGTTGTGTCCAGTGCGCATCAGTAGGCGTGGCTGAGACGGAGTTCAATCTAACTTGGCCGGCTATACATGTTTAATGACATTCTTAAATCTTCTTAAGCGCGGAGAGTAATGAAATCTTAAAAAGCTTAATGAATCTGTGGGTGGTCGAGGTGTAAAAGTGTTTATCAGTAAAGCTATTAGGATTAGAATGAATAAGGCAAATATCAACAGCTTCCTGGATATAACATATTTTTAATGAGAACGTAATAAATAGTAGTGGATATGCGAAAAATTGTACAATTCAAATTTAAGATGCTTTGTAGTTTTTACATTTATGTGCAATATTATCGAATTTTATTTGGTTCCCCAAAGTTTTGTCTGATAAAAATTTACTAGCTGTTTGCGCAAAAAAACATGCCAATTTTCATTATACATAACTTCTTATCAAATATTTCCCGATCTTTTACATTGTGAAATATTTGTTCTCCACCTAGAGCTGGGAGTAACGAAAAAGAAATCAACATTTTTTCATTGCAGAAGGCAGCAAGTCTTACGATCGATAACTCGGATTATGTCTTTGAAAAAAACCAAGATTCTTGCGCTCCCTTGTGTGTATATTTTACAGACAGCCTAAATATCCTGTCCAAAAATATCCTGCCAAAAAACCCCAGCCAATAAAATCCTGTTCAAGAATATCCTCAACTGAAAATATATCTGAGCCAAGATACAAGTCTTTTACTCGGTTCTTTTTTTTTTTAATTTCTTGGGAAATTAACCCACAATATTTTTAAATTCTTTATTTCAACGTTTCGGTAGCGTTCCAGCTACCGTTGTCAAGAAAAAATAAGTAGAAATTAATTTTTATACCTAACTGACACAACAGAAAAAATTTGACAACTAGACAATCAAAAAT
>CAJUYG010000020.1:318107-344409 GCA_910591675.1 Galerucella calmariensis | reverse complement strand
ATTTTTGATTGTCTAGTTGTCAAATTTTTTCTGTTGTGTCAGTTAGGGATAAAAATTAATTTCTACTCATTTTTTCTTGACAACGGTAGCTGGAACGCTACCGAAACGTTGAAATAAAGAATTTAAAAATATTGTGCTTTAATTTCCCAAGAAATTAAAAAAAATAATGAATAATATACCACAAGGAACATACAGAAGATCTTTTACTTGGTTTAAGAAGGGTGAATCCAATTATTATATTCCCTTCCCCTTCTTGAACGCACTCATCCCTCGCATCCAAAACTTTCCAAGGTGAAATGCGAAGATATTTTTGGAGGGGTTATTTATGGTAGGGGATATTACGGGATGGGTTTTTTTGGCAGGGTATTTAGTCCTAAACCCATCTTAATCATCCATGATGCGTTGGTTTCTCACTCTGATGTTCATAATTGAAATCTAAATTACACGTTTCACCTAATAGTAAATATGTTAGATTGTACAGCAAACACAGAAATACACCAATAGTAATTTAAAAAATTATACACGGAGAAGATTGCGTTGGCTTGTAAAAGATTTTCTTCAGATTAATAGTTTTTACAGTGTCGATTGGTTCAATAGTTTCACAACGGGCATGTCTGTTGTAAACAGTGAGTACATTACAACCAATTATTAGGTTTGTTCCCTTGGCAAGTTCCTAACTGTTATGGACATATTGAGTCTGCGCAGTACCAAAAAAGCCTGAACTCTGATACAGTTAGGAACTTGCTAAGGGAACAAGAACAAACCTATTCTTTAAACAATCTGTCCGCTACAGTTTTATTCTTAAACAATATGGTATCGCATTAAAAAAAATGATGGCTACTTTTTTTTATATATTTTAATGTATTGAACGAATATATTATAGTTAATCATTAATTTATTGTGGTACGCTATTAATTTTAATCAGTTGTACATATTATTTTGTTAGATGGTTATATATATGATAAAAATTATGAAAGTCGAGATTTTTTTATTGTTTGTCCATAAAGTTGTCTTTATTGTGGAACTTTCTTGAGATTAAAAGCTTTTAATTTACTATCAAAGTATATGCAGTTGAAACGCTGAATTTTATTGTCGGCAACACTATCGATCTTGAAATGTCAACGTCACTTGACGTCGCCGAAGTTGCACAAGCGCGGTACGCTCCGGAAACTAGTGTCAAGTGCGTTATAAAGACGATACGATTAATATGGTTTATTTACGATAAAAAGACGATGACGCTGCAAAACAAAATATTGTGATGTTGCCGAGCTGTAATTTTTTCTTTACTTAACGAAAACTAGAAAAGTCAATCTGATGCTATATTGACAGTTCTTATTAATAATGAATTCAAAAGCACCAAAAACACTTGAATATTAGACGATGATCGAATGTCAATAAACGTCAAAACAAACTGGGGAATTTTATCAGTTGGTCTGGCAACGTCTTGAAGTTTTTCCAACCAGTAAGCTGTAAATTGCCCTGGCTGTTGAGGATAAATTGTATTTACGGTTGGTAAAGTAATATTTATTCTGATAAGCAGGAAAGTATCTAAAAATGACATCATCGTCATCATCGTAAAAATCCTATAGGTACATTTCTGTCGGTGTAGGACGAAATATGATCGTATATGATGAAGATAACCGTAGTTGTAGTAGAAATAATACAATTCAGATGGAGTTTTGACGTGATAATATTAAGGATTAAGTCACGTGGCCGTAAAGATTCAGCGCTTCCACTGAATTAATAGTAAAATCAGCAGTAGTGATGTTTGTCTTCCAGATAACCAAATGTTGATCATTTTGGACAACATCGCAACCTTTTCATTTGTCTTTATCTACTTCTATTGTCTCATCTTAGAGTCCATGCCACCTAAGCCTTAAGGCTTTTTGGACTCTTGGTTGTGCAGTTTATGTGAAGAGACCAGTAGCCATTATCAGGCTTAACAGTCTTTTGACTAGGTCCTTCTTGGAGAAATCGTTCCTCGGATACTCCAGTCCTTGGATATTGTCTCCAATGAGACAATGCTTCACATTCGAAGATAATATTTCAAAAATTTGTCTACCTGTCAGGTACACTACATGCTTTCCTCAACCATTTTGGAAGAAAATTTTGTGTTTAGGGGGATAGACATGTGGGAAAAAATTAATTTTGGTATCTTGTAGGGATGCAGTTCAAGGTCATAATATTATTTTTTGTTTGCTGTACGAATGAGTTGGAAATTGGATATAAGGATTGGTAAGTAATACTAGAAGACAAATGCATAATCTTTTATTTAGACAGATATGTTTTAAAAGATTCCACAAATCCATATTTTTCTGGCATTTAACGAAACTAACAATACAGTTTATTAATAGATCTTAGCAGGTAGGTATACGATGTATTATAACCATATTTAAAAAGCTTAAGTTTAGGTGTGAATAAAGATCCGCTCAATACAAAAGGTCTTTCTAGCGTAGATGAATTACATTCACAAAATCTGATGAAATTGTGGAACAAGTGACTACAGCGCAGATGCCACAGTGACAAGTAGATTAGGTAGAGTATGTTGTGACAAGTAAGTACCATCTTAAAATTCATTGTTGAAATTAACAAATATATATAATAATCGGTTAAGAACTAACGGTTTGATAGCACAATTAAAACATTATTTATAATCTACGTCTTGTGGAAAAATAAAACATTTTAGATAAAAATTGCACTTTTTTACCTTCAGCTATTTTACAAGCAGGTTAATTGGATGAAAGTATAAGTGTACACCCTATATATTTATACCAATGCCTATAGATTACGAATGCTTTATTATTTTAATACCCTCTAATAAAAATAGACTATAATATTTAAAATAGGAACTTATCCTAGATTGTTCTGAATAGATTGATTAGAGCTTGGGCTGGTTTGAGCCGCAACGCTCATAAATATTTCTGTACGTAGGATAAAAAAAATTTGGCTTTAAACGTTTGGTGAATGTTATCACTTACGCTAGATGAAAACTGTGCTGAGATAAATAAAAATGTGGTGATGCGGATAGCGGAAGCCATGTAGCAAACAAATGGCATAGAACTCTCACAGGTATACAAGAAAGATAGTTGAATTGAAAACAATATAATACAAGGTTTTTGGGGTTATGTATTTTAATACTTCATTTATTTTTGAGCAATAAATTTCCAAATAGATGTACAGTAGATATTTATGCCGAATAGTTTACAATGAAATATTCTAAAACGAATTTATATTATTCAGAATACGGTTTGAAATTTAACACCACTGGTCTTTTCACTAAGCATGCCCTCTTAATAGGGCATGTCCACCAGCTGACAAGTTGACACTAATGACAATCGCTCTGAGGATGAACAGATATTTGGATAGATACTTAATTTGGTTGTTTTGTATTTATTTAATAATCATTTTCAATTAACAGTCAGACATAGCTTTTAAAATACTTAAGCAATAAATATAACGTCGAAAATCGAAATTAAACGAACTCAAAACACGATTAAAATAAGTATTAAGAACCAGATGTTGTGCAAAGACCGTTTATTTATTATCAGATTCATCAGGGCGACTTACATGACGTCACGTGGACTTGCCCTATGCACTACTTTATACTATACACCTTAAATATTTTAATATAAAAAGTAGGAGGGTATAGCAGCGACCAGTTAATATAAATCTATTTAAAAAGGCAACTAGGCGCTAAAATTCAAATCGATGAACCGTCATGAAAGATCTGTGGATGAATTATTGATTTTAAGCACCGTTGTTTTCTAACTACACTCAAAGTAGGTACAACAGTTTTAAATGGAACTTATATGAGATGCTTAATAAAAAGGAAGTCTGTCTGCAATAAAACTAACCAGCTCAAGAGAAAGTCTTCCAATTTATGTCTAAGATAAAGGAATAATGTATTTGCTTACTCACCTTCATTTAAAAAACTTCTTGTTAAGTTTGAAAATTAAAAGTGTGTCATTTTCTTTATATTTGTTTTCCAAATATTTTTGTTTTTTTCCCGATTCGAATTCAAGTTAATTAATTTTTTGTTTAAGGTTTTTATCAGAATCTATTTACTCATGATAATCAGTCAGGTCATTTTACAGTGGAAAAAAATTAGCAGAATAATAGCTTACACATCTCGTTAATAGTAATTTAACCAACAAGTGTATTAATGAGGGCCGTTAACAATCGAGATATTTTAATGTTCGAGATTGTTAATTACCCTTTTAATACTCGTGTTAATTATAAAGCTTTTCCGTCGACTGTATAAGTTCTATTCGTTTTTCTCGATATTTAGAAAATGAAAATAGTTATTTGTCATTGTCAAAAATGAATAATGTCACTGAAATGTATGTTTGGTTGCCTACACCACAGGTAACTGTCAATATAAATATAATGTATAAGATGTGCGTTGGGTTGCCTACAGAGAAATCGTTGATTAATGTAAATTATGCAATAATAGGGGTCATTAATATATGATTTTGTCCAATTTTAAGAACGTTAATAGCATATGTTGATACACGATGGACGGAAAAGTATTATAACCTGCCACTTTTTTGACCGTCCATAGAACTTAAAATGCACGGACACAGCAGAGGGTCCATACAGTATGCTTCCATCTCTAAGTAACGTTAAGGCAGATAGATGTAGGAGAAACACCTCAAGTAATTGCTATATGAAAAATAGGCAACCTACTACTAGGCTTGGACTGTATCTTCCGCGATGAACCCTATACAGCGTTTAGAGTAGAGTTCACTGTTGGAAGGAGTAGAATTCAATGAGACCTCTGGCGGAAAAAATTGTAACTGTCGCAACGAGTAAAATAATTAGTTTTGCATTGTTTTTGTATTATATGAAAGTCAACGTAATTACCGTAAATTCGTACTTTATCTGTTCAATTTTGTGTCAGTGATAAATTTAAAACTGTGTTTTTCTATTTAACTCAACTGTCATCATTTCTAAGGTAATATTCTTATATAATCAGAGATATTATGGAAGAGGTTATGTTATTCTATTTTTTGTTTTCATTGCAGATCAAAGAGAAAATAAGTCGGTCTTAAAGATTTAAATTATTACTCAATACAAAACTATCTTCCCTGCAACTTTTGTAGATATAATTATATCAAAAATAAAATAAAAACACGAAATCAGACCTAAAAGTAAATAGTTAATTGAACGCTTGTTGTATTTTTCACAAATATCAACTATACCTATTACTCCAAAAATAAAAATATTAGGAGTCAAGATTTAGTTTAACAAAACACACACTGAAAATAACTAAAACAGCAAAATAAAACCACTTAAATATCAAATGGCTTATACGGCAGCTGATTTGTTTTACTCGTTGCTAAGATGATATTGACATTTCAGAGCTATCGAATTCTACTTTTCCCAATATAGGACAGATGAGTTGTGCGTATTTTTGGTGGCCTGCTAATAGGCGTATTTCTTATATAAATGTCAAAAAATGTTGTTTTATGGGAGTGGGGTATCTTGTAGCGCTATTCTTGACATCCTTCGCAATTGTACGAATGCGCATGGTCGTAAATGTCAGTGTCAATTCGTATTTGAAAAAAACGTTTTTTATATACTTTGTTAAAGCTACAAATAAATCTAAATTTCCAGTAAAATGATTCAACTGATTGTTATTAGATGTAAATCCGTTTTAGAAAACTGGTATAAGTTTCAAAGTTATCGAGTTTTGAAGAAGCCATGAAGATATTTTTTTACTTAACATATTTTTACGAATTTAAATTTAAGTACCTAAATAAATTCTAGTATTTCAGACGGGCGTTCCGAAGTCCGGATCGCCGATACCTTCGGCACTTAAAGAATTCGCATTGTAAACATATCTAGCCAAAAGTTTCTCTTTCCTTTGCTCGCTATCGTTATCTGTAAGTTCCTCATTAGGACAAAGTCTTAACGCTTTACCTACTCTCAAATTCTGACCGTGCAGAGAAAAATACTTTTTTGTACCGACAGTTCTATTTAAATTTATGCTTGTATTCTGCTCTGAAGTCACTACTGGAAAATGTTTTACAAAAATATCGGATAACAAACTATGAATGTTCTCTTCGAATTGGGGACTAATATCCGCGAATTTGTTGCGATTGGTATCAACGATGTCAGTTTCTTTAATTACACGTTGTTGGGGTGGATCGTCTCCGAACTCGGAAGCAGTCGTGGAAATATCGGAATATCCGTCGTGTTTATTGAATATACTCTGCAACGTTTTTACTCCGAAATATTTCTTTTTGTGCTTCTTCTGTTTTTTATATTCTCTTGTTAGTTTGTGTACCGGGGAACTGTCGCAACTGTCTTCTGAGTTAAGTAGACTTTGGTCACTTTTTGGATTAGACAAAGATTCGTTTGAAGTGTAAAGTTTAAATTTACTGTCTGGTTGGATGTTTAGACAGTTTTCGTAGTTAAATTGTCCCTTGACTGGTTCCTTTAAGTTTTTAGGGGATTGAGAATCATTCGATGCTAAGTCGGTTGAAATTATTTCTGAATCTAAATAAATATCGGTACTAGTTTGCATGGGGGACGATAAATTATCGGAATTAAGAGAATTTGTCGACGTATTACAATTATTTTCTATGGTCGACATAACGTCTACTTTTTTAAAATGTTCTAGTTTGATAATGTTGTTTGTTACATTATCCAGCAAAACTAGATCATTGGTATCTACGTTATAAACATTGTCGGTGGTGATGTTTTTGGGTGAATCGTTATTATTCGATTTGTATTTGGATATTTCTCCGTTGGTTAATTGTCTATTATCATTGTATTCCTGCAAATTTCCGTTTTCGCCTGTTATGTTGTCGAAAATGTTATGAAAATTTTCTATTTGTCTTTTATCGATACCTATATTCGGAAATTTGTCATCGGCGCTGCTAATATTTTGTCGGGGAGACCTAAAATATTAAATTTTTTAACGTTTATAAAGTTTATTGTGCAGACGGTGCTTCAAAGACATGCAGAATTGTGGTTTAAACAGCATGCGGCATTCGTACGCTAAAACAAATAATAAAAAAATATAAAAAAACTAATTAGTATCCGCAGTATGGGATGCATTATTGGCGAATGCTGCCAACACAATTCCAGGTTACTTAGAGAAGGGCAATGAATGACATTTGGTTTACGCCCCCTGCGGTTAAATTAGAAAACTTTTTTTTATGACCGAGATGGGAAACTCATGTTCGAATGGGTCCTTAACCAGTACCCAGACAGTGTTGGACTCATCCCCACGGGAATGCCTACCTACCAACCCACCTCAAACTCGCCTTTAGATTAGAATTGGAGTGGCCCTTTGTCCTATCCGTCTGCAACCTTTGTAGATCTATTGTGGTCCTCCCCATATTTAGAGCTCAATATCTAGCTTTATTCTTTCCGAGTAAGTGAAACCGCACCCTTGCTAGGCCTTCGCACTCACAGAGTATGTGCTCCGTGGTTTCTTCTTCTTCCTGGCAGAACCTGCATAGGCTGTCATCTGCTAGGCCAATTGTGTGCATATGTTTCCTCAGCCTACTATGTCCGGTCAGCATTCCCACCATCATCCTCGTCGTTTCTCGACTTTGACATAGTAGGTCGTGTGACAGTTTTGTCGAAGGGCTTTTAAGGAATAATTTTGCGTGTCTTTATCCTGGGGTTTCATACCACCAGCGCAACGCCTGGTTGTTTATCCATTTGTGGATGCTCTCTTTACTTCGGCATTTTGCAATTCCACAGGAAGGTTCTGGCCCTATCATGACCTCCGTTGCTCCCTGCTTGGCTAATTCATCAGCCTTTTCATTGCCTTTTATTCCTTGGTGGCCTGGTACCCAGGCTAGGGTCATTCTATTATGACTGCCTAGTCTGTTTAGGGCCTTCCGACACTCCCACACCAGATTTGATGTTATCCTATATGAGCGTATCGCTTTAAGTGCTGCTTGGCTGTCGGAGTAGATGACGATTCTTTGGTTATACATCTCCTGTCTCATCTGGGGCAATCTGATCCGTTGGCATTCCCAGTATTAGATCTGCCTTTATTTCTTCATATAGCTCTTTGTAGACCTTACCGTGTTCTTGGCTTATCGGAGAAGCTCCCTGTAATAATCTGTGACTAACAGATCTTGCATTTCCTTGAATGAGGATATGCAGTGGTGGTAGGTTTACTATTACCTCCAGGGCCGCAGTCGGAGTCGTTTTCATGGCCCCTGTGATACTTAAGCAGGCCTGCCTTTGAATATAAGCTGCCTCTGCGCTCCAATCTGCAGTGTCCTGGGCCACCAGACAACTGATCCATAGGTTATCATTGGCCTCACAACCTGTGTATATATAACCAATTGGTCATGTTGGGATTCAATCCCCAATAGACCTTTTTAACGGA
This sequence comes from Galerucella calmariensis, assembly GCA_910591675.1. Taxonomy (NCBI): domain Eukaryota; kingdom Metazoa; phylum Arthropoda; class Insecta; order Coleoptera; family Chrysomelidae; genus Galerucella; species Galerucella calmariensis. The sequence goes on along the minus strand of CAJUYG010000020.1, from coordinate 336,050 downwards.
AGACATCTTGTGGTTGCGGCGACCGTTGTCTACCTATAGATTTATACAGGAACTAATAGAAGCTAACTGTAATATTAAATGGAAACTGTAACATAGAGCTTGGACAGGTGTACCTAAGATTACGGCAACGGTATATTAATATTTCTTCCAGAAAAATAAAAGTATAAATTGTATTTATTCCCTGGACGAGTCCCTAAAAAAAGAGAAAAAATATACCGTTGCTGTAAGCTTAGGCACAGCTGTCCAAGCCCTAAGTTACAGTTTCCATTTAATATTACAGTTAGCTTCTATTAGTTCCTATATAAATCTGTAGGTGGACAACGGTCGCCGCAACCACAAGATGTCTTCCGTTAAAAAGGTCTATTCTAACCACACATTTGCCTGCACCTTCCAAGGGCGATTCTGGAGTTGTGTGTAGTTTTTTCAATGTGGAAGTTCCATGTGAGATTTTGGTCAAATATCACCCCTAGGTATTTAATTTCTTTCGCAAATGGAATTTTCACTCCGTTAATTTGCGGCTTTTGTAGTCCTTGCAATTTTCTCTTTTTTGTAAACGGTACCAGTGTAGTAGTGGGGGTTCACTGCCAGTTCTTCCTCCCTACACCAACCACTCACTATATCAAGCGCCCTTTGGGTGCTCTCCGATATTGTGTCTGGAAACCGTCCTCTTATGACGATAGCAATATCGACCGCCGTTACTCCCGCCTTGGAATCACTACCATAGCATACCTCAAGACGGGCGGCGGTCCCTCAGACACTCTCCGTCATCTTCTCCCTTCTATCACTCCTACCTCCTAGTCCCTCTCTTTCCATAATCATGCTCTCTACTACGCCACTTATCTACATCCATTCCTCCTCGCACCTAAACATAATCTCCACCATATTTTCCCAATACACCGTCTCTCCTAGTTCATTTTCCAACTTCTTCAAAACTGCCTCGTTCTTCCAACATCTAAACACATGTCCCACATCATTCTCCACTTCACATCTCTCGCACACTCCGGTTTCTCTTTTCCCAATCTTGTGGAGGTAACCCACTCTCGACCCATGCCCTGTGAGCACCTGCGTCAAGAAGTAGTTCACCTCCCCGAATTTCCGGCCCACCCAATTTCTCCTGCTCCCAATTGCTCCTTTTAGCGCGCCCTCATACTCATCTCACCTTCTCTCCATTTCCTCATCCATCCATTCCTGTACTTCCTCTCTGGTCGCACCCCTCCAGCGTTTCTGTCTTGCTCTAGCCATCAAGTCCAATGGATTGACAGCACCGCTGCTGCCAGTCCACCCATTAGAAAACTAAAAATAATGTTCATCCACATTTGCAGAAATAAAATAATAAAAACTCATAAATTCAAATAATAAAATAAAATATATTAAATACATATTTATATAACAGCATTATATTCACAAAATAAAAAAAGCAATGGGGAAAATAGAAAATAATATATATAGTACGGTACATCTAACTTAACTTAAATCAAAATATAGTTATACAGCATTGGAAATTATAGTACTAGATAACAGAAAAAAAAATAGTTACGTGCCATAAATAAATCTAATTTATACAAAGGGCAATAGTCATGTTTACTCAACGTCAAACTGATGTAAGCACCTAGGAACGTCTAGTTCCCATTTATTTTTTTAATAAATTATATAATTTATGTAACTGGGAAAATATTAATACCTATGGAGATATATGCTGATTTCAAGACAACCTGGGACATTCCAAAAGACGGTATGATGAAAAAGTATAATTTTTTAAAGAAATTCGTTAGGGAATTAAGCAATAAGAAGGAATGAGATCCAAATACCATTACCAAACTTGGAAAGAATGCCATTCAATGGTACACAGACGGCTCAAAAGCAATAGAAGGAGCTGGGATAGGAGTGTTCGGGCCAGAAACCAAACACTCTAAATCCACGCCATAAGAAAGTGCGCCCAGTTCAATATTGATAAAAGGATACAGATGACAAAGAATTATCATAATGTCGGATAGTCAAGCAGCCATTAAAGCACTGAGCTCTTGTGTAATTAGTTCCAAAATGGTGTGGGAACAATATAGTCACCTTACTATGGATTCCAGGACAAACTGGAATAAAAGGAGATGAAATAGCAGATGAACTAACAGAGAGGAGGACTGAAATACCTTTCTGGGGACCTGAACTCTTTTGCGGAATCAGCCCCAATGTAATGTTAGAAGAAATAGGTAAAGCCGAGAAAAAGAGAAGATCTGACCATTGGAAAGATCTAGTAGGGCCTATACAATCAAAGATTCTTCTGGGTGACTACAGCCTGTTGAGATCAAATGAATGCATAAGTCAAAGTAAAACTGCGCTAAGAGTTTTAACAGGGATCCTAACGGGACATTGTCGCCTGAATGGGCACCTGAAAAAGCTCAAAATGGTGGAGGAAGAAAAATGTAGATTTTGTGGCATGGAAGATCCAAATACTTTCCAACTGCACAGCACTTCAGAATCCTAGAGCACAGCACCTGGGAGATTACTGGATAGAAGAGGAACATTTACCTAAGTTGAAGCCTGCAGACATCCTAAAATTCCTCCAGGAAATAGAAATAAATGAGCTACTAGTTTCTGAGACTCTCCTTAGAAACTGAGTAGAAGTAAGAGGGCACAATAGATCTTTTAGGTCTCAGTGAATGTCACCCCAAAATACACACATACATCCAACTTTAAGAAATGGTTTGTGAATACGAGAATTAGGCTTCTAAGACTAGAGCGTTCAAGGGAGGATTTCTCCATGAAGCAATATTGAAAAGACTGGTCTATTCCAAAAAATAGTACAGCCAAGTAGGTACACAAAATCCTAAAGGTTGAGATCTATACGAAATTCATCTTCCAGAAATAGGCCCCCTTTTGAAACTTTTGTGACTGGAGCATTTCACTTATTTATGAATCACTCAACCCCTGACTATCGAAGAAATTATGGCCTATACTATTCGTCAATATGACGCATATACTATTCCTAGTGATTTTATCACTAAATAAATATTTTTTTTATAATTTAACTCAGTTCGACATTAAATTAAGCATAACCTATGTGGCATTAAACATTAATAATACTATAAACAACAATGTCTTCGGTAGTTGTCATTTGCACTCACCTACTCCCGGAACTAGATTCAGGCGTTCGAGGAGCCGTCGGGGTGTTTATTATGTCTTCAGTCGATTTATAATTAGTTGCACTGTTGGTATCACAAACACTTTCATCGAAAAATCTAAAACAAAAATATAGAAGGTGATAATAGAGTACACGCATATTTCATATTTTGCTTAGATATTAATTTATAATAATTACTAATAATAGAAAATAAACCCGTTTCCACTGGAAATTACATCCAAATTTTAAAATAAAATTCAAATTTCAATGCACAATGCACAATGCACTACGATGATACGTGTGATGTAATATCTCTTGTTTGTTTACTTTTGTCAATATGGCCGGTATTGCATTAGGTTCTGTGTAGTTGTGTGTTTATATTGTATTTTAATCAACTATTAATTGCTTCATCGACGTAAAAACATCATTTATATGTTTGTTTGAGATCATTACGTGTTTGTGTGTGCTTTTTCTATTTCTAAAAGTCAACGTAAAGTGGAAAGTGGACATAAATATTCGATATATCCGAGGATATTTTAAAACTTTTAGAAGAAAATATTTTATCTACTAGTTCAGCGTTTAGAGACGATTCTTTCTTATTTTGTGATTAAAGATATGACTGGCGAAGGTTTTGTAAAAGTACAAACTGATAACTTGCTCAAAGTGCTGCTTGAATTTATGAAGTCAAACAGCTGCTTTAATGCAGAGAAAATAAGAGGAGTTAAAGTATTATCGTACGATTTAAACTATAATATATTATATAATATATACCAACCATATTTCGATGTGTGGTCGTAAAAAAATATTATTTTTATGGTTGATTCCTAGACATATAGGTACATAACCTCAAACTATTTAAGAATTAAGATTACCAGCATAGAAGTAGGTGATTACATTAAAATGGTCTTCACAAACAAAAGTAGTAGTGTTTGTCGAAATATCGTCTTTGTTTCGACGCATAGCTTGCAACCATAATGCCCTTCTTTCAAGTGTATTTTTGCTTATGCCACCAGTTAAGTAACAAATATTTTGTCTTAGGTTTTAATAGGTAGACGTTGATTTGCACTATGAAACAATGCAATATCTACTTGGAATACAAAGTTTTTTTTTCGGCTTTATCTATTTTTAAGCTTTCAGCGTGATACACGAATAAGAACGTGAACAAATGACGTCACTCCATGGGGCAGCCATCTTTATGACGTAAAATGCGTTTTGGCGGACTTTCAAATTTTATGTTTTTTTAAAGTCGTTTTAAGAGTAAATTTTATATTTTTTTTGAAAAAATAGGCATGCAAGGTGTTAGGAGACCTGATAAAGCGTCAATTCCCACCAATAGCAAAATTTAAGCTTGTTCCCTATTGTTAGAATAGAGGAGTTTAGTCTTAGGTCAGTGTGGCCAACAAGAAGAGGTTTTTTCTGATAAGAGTGACACTTAAGGTCTACCATTCAAAACATGAGATTTTTGCATGTTTTTTATCATTGCGAACATCTATATTGCTTTATTAAAATAATGAATATTGAATACACCCCCGAAGCGTATATTTTGAAATTTAAAATGACTTTTTAGCTGAATACTCAACATATCGGTGGTCAATAATTCTAGGAACTCTTGGCATGTCACCATTTCATTTCTGTTATCTGTCACTAGTTATGTCATATGTCAGTGGAAAAAGTAATTAGAAGAATAGAGATACAACTAACTAGAAATGCTACAAAAATCTAATCGAAAATGGACCTACACAATTAAACGAATATCAACAAAAATAAATATAACTGACATTTGGCATAACTAGTGACATAACTAGTGGTAGACCTTAACTGTCATTCTTGTCAGAATAAACCACTTTTTGTTGGCCACACTGACCTTAGACTGAACTTTTCTATTAAAAAGTTGGTAAGTAAATTGCTGATTTTTCTGTAATCGATTGAAGAGCTGAGTGAACTCACTTAAATAGAAAGAAGATTTACAAGAAAGAAAGGAAAACAAGTTTCCAGTTTAAACTGTAAATTGCATGAATTGGAATTTACTATTTAAGCTGTCACTTACCTAAAATTGAATCCATCTTCTTCTAAAGAATTATCACTATCATCTGCTGCTACATACTGAACCTGTAACGCACAATCTCCTTGTTGCTGTTGAAGAATGCTAACTGCTTCTCTGTGACAAGCATTCCTCAAATCTATATCGTTTACAAATAAAATGGCATCACCGATGTAAAGTTGTTCGGACATAGCAGCTGGCCCGTTCGGTTCTAATTCTGATATTAAAATAGGAACTCCGTGTTCTCTACCACCCTGTGAAAACGAAGTTACTAATACTTTATGTTTATTTTTTTTTTGGTAAATGATATTCTTACCGTAATACTAATACCTAATCCTTGATCTGGTTTTCTTCTAACTAAAATTGTTCGAATGTCTCCAAAGTGTTCTGTTGTTTCTGCATTTGAATCGGTTTCAGGTTTTAACTTTAATGTACTATTTCTTCTACATGCACGCACTACTGTTTTGTGTCTTTGTAAAAGTATTTCTGACTCTAACTGTCTCCATAACTTGTCCCTAATATCACCTCTCATTTCTCTACCTACAAAAAAAAGCAGTAAAAAAAACAGATTGAATAAGTGTTTAATAATTTTACCTAATAGTTGTAACTGTTGAATTCTTCCTGCTAGTTCTTTGTCTAAGTATTTCGATGCTAACCGAGCACCATAAACTTCACTAGTAAGAGATAGAAGTTCATTCCTTAATGAAGCGTTCTCTGACTGTAACTGAATAATGTTAGCTTTGTACTGTGCAGGTTCTAGCAGTGCAGGATTTATCTTTAATTCGTGATCTTTAGTTGTAACTAAAAAAACCCATAAAAAATAGTTTAATGTCAAAGTATTGTTTGATAATGCAAATAATTTTACCTCCACGAAGGGGACTTTGTCGAATTTCTGCTTCTAATTTTTGTTTTATCATGCTGACATCCGGTTTGATGTATTGGTCTTGTTTTTTGTTGCCTAAACTATCTGGAAGCCTGGAAAGTTGAGAGGAATGTAACTGGAGTAATAAGTGATGTAATTCATTTTCCAGAACTTCCCGTTTTGACTTAGATTCTGTTAGTTCCGCGCGCATGTGTATCAACTCTGCCTGAAACAAAAATATAGTAATTTTGGTATAAAAAAAACTAGGAGGACGCCTCTGAAATTATAGTGATGAGTGAAAACACTTATGTACATCTTATACCTCTGTTTAATTCGGTCGATTATTAATATTATATTTCAAAATAAATCATAGTAAATGATTTTTTACTATAAATAGATATCCCTTTATTTTATGTTACTGTTACGCCGCTGGCCGGTACAGGATTTTTTTTTCGTCATATAAAAAATTGCACAAACAAATTTAATCAATTTTTAATGCGCAGACTGTTATTGTGAATCGTATTACATGAAGTCAACCCTGACAAAGTATTGAAAAAAAAAGTTCACATACTTAAAAGTCTCACAAATCAAGAGTTGTATTAATGGAATGTAATATGCTTTTTTTTTAATTGTTTCATTTCAATCCATAAGAACTCATATAAATATTAAAAGCGACAGCCTAGAGAATCTTAGAGATTTAAGTCCGAAAGCTCCACTACCCCAGATCAAGACTAGCATTGTGACGTCAACTGCCCGCTTTTATGGCTATGTAACGCACGTATAGAAAAGTGTTCTAGCCTGTTGTTTGAACTTTTGAAATAAATATGTCAGCTAACAAGTGGTGTTTGGTGCCTTATTGGAGTAATACGTCTCATACAACAATTGATATTTTTTTTTCGGTCAAAAAAGATTATTAGAAGCATTGCGGAAGTATCGAAAAAGTCTATTGTGTATTTCCGAATTATTCCTTTGAAAGAAAAAAGTCGGCATGGGCGATGAACACATGTTTTAAGCTTCTGCTATGGATTTTGGTCAAATTTTATATGGGAAAGTATTATTCTATCTATTTCTACGTGAGAGACACGAAGAAGGCAAATAAACACGAATTTATATTACTTGACGTCTCTGTTTTTTTATAAAACAGTTGGCGACATATTCTATAAAGTTTTGTTATTCATGGTACGAAAATTTTTTCTTAGTGTACATATTCCTGTTTGCCATAAACGTCTCCGTCTCCGACCGAATCAATTATGATGAATTAAAAAAAATAATTTAAATGCAACGGTGGACCTTGAACATGGACCAGATCTCTTATTTTGAAGTGGTTTTTAAATCGATTTATCTGTTCAACATCATGCTGTTTTTTTCAATGTGCAAATTTCAAAAGTACCGCATTCAAAACGTGTGGGAATTCTCTAGTTCAAGTCGGTTACGTCAAATTGGGATTAAACTTTTTAAAAGCAAGTGTCGATCAAGAATAGAATTCAATTAAAAACACTTTAGCGCGATTACTAAAGTAAATTGAACGTTTTTAGAACCGACCATAAGTAGAAAAATAAGATATCAAATTTCAGTTATAATTACCCATTCTATTAGTTTGCATTTGTAAAAAGAGAACTCAGAACGGCTGTATTTATTAAATATAAAAAAGACGGCTAGCTTTCAAATAAGAAATTAATTTGTGTGAATTCGACACAGCGCATGCGTCAAGTATTGACCACAGATTACCTTTACTCGCGTTGTAAACTTTTAAAACTGCTTTCACAGACTTTTATCTCTAGTAAAGGTATCAAGTACATTATTTTTATGAATATGAATAAGACAAAATTGACCATCGATTATTAAAAAAAGGAATTGTAAGGTAAATGGGTATTATATTAATAGATTACCTTAACATCTTATATTTAAAAGGATGTATACTTATAAGAAATAATTCAGACTATACGTTAAATATACAATGCTATTCAAAAGTCCCCTCCCCCATCGTATCTTTTGAACGGCTACACTTACATTAATAAAATTTGGAGGGTGGAAATGAAGTGAAAGTGTTGTAAACTTCTCTACGAATGGTAACAGGTGACATAATAGTAATAGATGACGTCACAGTGCCACTCTGGCCAATAATTTTAAATAGGACCTTATGACAAGTGATATCTCGTTTGAAAGGCATTGACATTGGCTACATAGCGATATTAATTTTGTTTGGGTTTAAACTAATTTTTACGGATAAATTACATAAATACCAAAATAATTTTTTTAAATTTAATTAATCAAATATCAACAATGGATTCTTATAGCAAGTGTTCGAAATATGCTATGTCTACTTCCTGACAGTAATACATCCTATTAGTATACTCTTGTCGTACTCGTACGAATGTGTCAGTGTCAATAATTCTTTCTTTCAAAACGCCAATGCTATCTGGTGCCGTAGTATAAACCTTGGATTTCAAGTACCCCCATAGAAAAAAATCTATTGGTGTTAGTTCTGGTGATCAAGGTGGCCATTCTATAGGACCTCACCGGCCGATCCATCTACCTCGATATTTTTCATCCAGGTAACGTCTTACTGCACCATAATAATGTGCAGGAGCACCATCTTGTTGAAATGTTATTTCCAGATGGCCGAATTCATCTGGATTATTTTCCAGAATTTCAAGAATTAACGGTTCAATTGCATTTTGTAACATCTCCAGAAACACTTCACCGCTTAAATTTGAATTTAGGAAAACAGGAGCAACTATGTGGTTTGCCAAAATACCTGCCCAAACAATTACTTTTTCTGGAAATTGGGTATGTTGTTCACGAAAGGTGTGAGGATTTGTGTCACTCCAATACCTTACATTTTGTGTATTCACATTTCCATTGAGGCAAAAAGTACTTTCTCACTAAAACAAATTGTTTTTGTGTAATGTGGGTTTTGACTAATTTTATTTGTCATACATTCACAGAATTCGAGTCTTCTGTCGGGGTCGTCATCCGAAAGGTGGTGCACCATTTTTAACTTGTATGGATGAAATTTATTTTTAGCCATCACTATCTGTGCTGTACTTTTACTTACTTCACAGATAGACGCAACTTTAGTTGAAGAGGAAGTAGGGTTTACTACCATTTCAGCAACTATATAAATTTTTTTATCATCCCTAAATGTTGGTCAACCAGATCGTTTGGCATCTTGAACACTACCTGTTGCTTCAAACTTGTGAAGAAGCTCCCTCAAATAAGTTCTCTTTCACTATATAGTACAATAATGAGTTCAATTATTGTACAGCATGTCCCAAATTAGATGGTAAAGTAGTAGTCGAGACATCACGACTTATTTTTTTTTTTGTTAAACAAGCCGCAGTTTTACAAAAGATGATTCATTTTCGAGATATAGGGCGTTTATTCAAAATTGATTCAAACTACTACCTCGAATATTTTATATTATATTTTTCATGGAATAACCGAAAGATTTATTTTTATGGGGTTCTTCACATTTTTAAACGAGAATGAGAATGAAGTTTTAACACAACGACAAGAGCAATTTGGCAAAGTGCGGTCTTACTATAACTTTTATTACTTCCTACAATAAATTAAGTTTGTTGACAAACTTCAGAAATAATTTTATTGACGCCTCTTAAAGGATGTTTGTATTTGATAAAGACGCATCCTCTTTAATAAGATATTGGTTATATATATGGCATCTCACTCGAAGAAAACAAAATTTTAAAATAGATATATTCAAAATAAACAATATATTCAATTTCCTAGTATATTTTTATTTTAATATGACTAATTTTAAAACGTGCTAAAGTAGACTCCGTTTCAAATATAAGAAGCCACGTGAAGTTGGCCAACTGCGCAAAAAATGTGAAAGGTTACGCTACTGATTTGAAGTCGAATGTCAATTTTACAATATGGCGCTGATTTTGACAACAAGATCGCGCATACAACTGCAACTTCAGTCTGCTGATTTCATAAATTAACTATTGTTGAGTTCTGTGATCCTGACAAAAACAAAAGATAGTTGATTTGACAGATGACCAATATTAATTCCACTACCATCACCAATGTAGGTATAATAGAATAGGGCATATCCGTGTTGTGCTTCTTTATGACAGGTCGTCAGAAGACATGAAGCATTAGGTAAATTAAAAAGTCCAGTAAACGTAGCTTCACATTTTATTACTTCAGCTTAAGTATCTCCCTTCACCAGCACAACAAACAACCTTACTATTTTTTCCTTAATAAAAATCCAACTGTACTTAAACACTACAAAATATTTTATTGAGAATGTTTTTAAAAACCAGTTTCACATGTGGACCTTAAGACCGTTTTTACCTCCGTTTTAAATCGACTGGAACATTATAATTGTCGATATGATTAACTTCCGAAGGTTCTCAATCTTTAAACATACAATAAGAATAAATCAGTGGAGCATAACTAGCCGAAGACGGACAACCAGAATGGTGTCGTGTATTTGTCATATCTTTTGAAACGACACCGTATCTGACATCTGAACCTACCACAATCGACAATCTACAATCAAATCGCTTAGCGTTCTTCTCGCGTGCGGTGCATATCATCATTTCTCCGGCTCAAGTTGAATTATCGGAATTTCAATTAAGATTTTTTTTATCTTCGTGAGGTCCATCAGGATTATAAAAGTTCTCAAAGTTTTTTTTTTAAATTATTATTGCGGGTGGTTTTTTACTATGAAGCGTAAGAAAATGTCCGATTGGGTCTTGTGGTTTCTGTGTTTTAATGAAGTTGCGACGTTTTGTTGTCGGTGTTGGGCCCTTGATGCTTCGGAAAGTTCAACAAATATCAATAAGTTTCAGAGTGCTTTACAGCAACAGGTGAGTGTGAGTGTGAGAGTTAAAAATGTTTCAAAAGTAATACAAGGCGGCAAAAAAGTTTTAAAATAGACGTTACATTACAGTGGCGTTTTTTGTCAAAAAAAGTTGGAGGGTCCAAAGGGTGCTGACCCTCCACTGAAAATCCATGATAAATAACAATTAATGAACGCTAATACTTCCAGTTAATGGGTTATCGTATACTAGTGCCTCATATAAATTTACATTAAACCGTTTTAGAGAAATCACCCTGTAACTTTTTGGAACTTTAGTTCTTTACGTCAGGTTATGTTTGAGCGACCTGGGGTCGCGACGCAAAAAATCCGACCGTAACGTTATGTTACGTTGCTTCGTTATGTGCCTTGCTTGCGTGCGTGTGCTCTCTCCTGAGTCTCTCTCTCGTTTACGAAGCAACGATTTATATGCTTCGGCCGGGAATCGAACCCGGGCCGCCCGCGTTGCAGGCGCGCATTCTACCACTGAACCACCGATGCTATATTAAAATTCTATGCAAAGTTGGTATTCGCAGTGCTGCTGATCTACTTGAATTTGTTCGGATAAATTTTTACTATTATTTCCATAATTTTTTTTGCGCGATCTTTTTTGTTAATTTACAGCATCGGTTGTCAGGACGGTAGGTTGTGTTTACTGGTTTCTAAGTTTAACACGTCGGTAAGTGATTTACTTACCGTTCAGACGTCGAAAAGTAATAAATAGCATAAAAACAATTTCACCAAAATGCAAAATATATTTTAAACTGATCGAGAAGTATAAATGTCACTTTTGACATTTCGTTCATTTCGAAGAAATTCAAATTATTTTATTCGGAATTTATTTCAATACGATCGCGCAAAAAATGGTGTAAGCATCTCGAACATTAAGGATAATTACAACGTTTGCATGTAGATTCCTCTCGTTTAATTTGTCAAAATGATATGAGGATTAAGTAAGGGGTCTAGCACATTAACTTTTCTAAATACAGGGTGTTGAATGTTTTAATGTTTTAATTCGATAACTTTAAAATGGATGGATAAATTGATTTGACATTTGGCAGGTTGTTTTTAAATGAAAAAGGGCATATTTTGATAGAAATAGTAGTTTGTGCAACTAGTGTGGATATGATGGCCATATCGCACGAGCACGAAGTTTGAGCACGACGCCGTAGGCGGAATGCTCAATCGTTAAAGTGCGATATGGACAATCCACACGAGTCGAAATGCATATTTTTTCTACAACCCACTTAAGAAAAAATCTAGAAAATAAAAATTTCTATAAACTGCAATATAACTTCAAATTGAAAATTTAACAATTTAATTTTATGTTTCCACAAATTTTTTTGTGGTAAACGTACAGTTCTTGAATGTCCAATTTGTATAATGCTACGGTTTCCCTTTTTAAACATACAATGCTGTTATAAGTAGATGTTGCCAGTCGGACTCCCCCATGAAGGGTACCGTACCATTATCTATAATAATGAATATTCTGCTAAATATTTCAAACGTCTACCTGTTGTCGTTATTAATATCAAGCAGAATAATTATTTGAAAATAAAATTAACAATAAAAAATAACTTCCTCACGGGGAATCGAACCCGGGTCTACCGCGTGAGAGTCTGGTTTGCTTACTACTCGACCACCGAGAGATATGCAAATTGTTTATCTATAACGTCAAATGTATTACATAATTTTTGCTTAAAAGGAACTAAAGTTCCTACCGTGTGTCCTGTGACACGTTCTACCTTTTTTTTATAAGTTGATGTAAATTTAGAGTTCGAAATTCTAAAACGCCCAGCTCCTATCTTGTTATTCTTAAATGACACAAGGATCGGTTTATTTAATATTTAAAGATGCTTTTAATCTATTTTTAGTTGAGAAGAAATGCCTTGTTGATTTTTACTTTCATTCAATTAATAAAGTTGGGATATTTGTTTATTTGGTTATTTTTAAAATTACATTATAAGACCAAGTCGACATTTTAATATGAGTACTGTGCTCGGGACGGCAAAATTCGTGACTACACATCAACAATATTCAAATTTATTTTATTGGGATTTGTAGCATTTGGCGCAGTTTCCTGTTTCTTTAATTTTAGCAATGTCAAGGTCATTAAAAAGTTGTCTATTCTCATGTGTTTTTGACTGTATTTGAGTAAAAAATGATGGAAAATTGTCCGATTGTTTGAATGGTTTTGTGCATTATCCAGTCATCTCGTGTACTTTTTAAAAAAATGGAGGGTTTTGAGTGATTTCTATGTCCGTTGGCTGTTTCGGACTGAAATAACATCGCATTCTTTTTTCTATGGTTTTAGACTGTTTTCCGTTTCCGTTTTTAGGTATATTTAAATGGTTTTTATCAATTTTTACATTATAGAAAACGTATCTTCTGTTTTTACAATAATTTTTCAATATTTCATTAGTTTAGATGCGTCGAGAATGTGTGACATTACCAGGAAGTAATTTGACAAAGAAAAAACATTTATTATTGTTTAAACATGTACTTTACTAGGCAATTTTGAAAGTATGTTAATTAATAGATAAATTCTTGGAAGGGAAGAAAACAAGTGTATATTATGGCTGTTTGTACTTCTATCACAAGTTGCTTTTGATAAGATTCTTCGGCAAATATACTTCCTGATATCAGCGTCATTAAGTCTTATCGTTTATAATGTAAAAATAAATTATTTTTTCGAAAAATTAGTCGACTTTTTGGGTAATAAAAGCATTTAATTATATATTTTTTAGAATATTTTCACAATTTTGAATTCTATAGAAGAAAGATTACGAAATTTGGACAATGTTTACTCCATGCAACTAACACAAAACTTGGAAAACAAATTGGACCAATATAACAGAAAACTTGAAACTTTAGATAGCAAAATTATACGATTAGAAACATTAGTGATGCTTAATTTAGGAAAAATTTCCGAAAACATCAGTACTAAAAATTTCAAGGACGACTTAACCAAGACCGATGTATTGAGAAAATTGGATTCCATTTATGAAGGGATCAACCATAGGTTGAATTATGTCGAAAGGAAGATAGACACAAATTCCGTTAAAATTCAAGACACTGTAGAATCAACTGGAATCCGTTTAGAAAAAATGGAAAGAGATTCTTTAAAACGCGATTCAGATTTAGAAAACGAACTATCGACCTCAATTTCAGGAATAAAAAATTTAACAGCAAGTTACAACAGTTTGGAAAAGAAATTGACAAATATTACAGAAGATAATTTGAATGTAAGTTATCAATTTGTAAATAAGAAATTCCTAAATTATGTTTTTTAGGTGTCAAAGCATTCGTACACATTATTAACTAAGTATAATGTTGATAACAGAAAATCTATCAACAAATTACATGATAATATAATTGGAAATCTTCAATATGTAGACAACAAAACAAGTCAACATTTAAAAATATCCGAAGATACAAACACTTTACTCAAACAAATTAAGGTGGACCTAAAGGAAGACTTCAACAATTATGCAAACAAAGTGAGTTTTAATTAATAAAACGTAAAAAGAAACAATTAATATAAATGAATATAAACTAAAATTCCATCATATTGTGACAAGTGAATTAGACTTATGTTATGTAATTAGTGTTGCCTACCTCTAAATTCCTAAATTTTATTGTTAGTTGTCTAGTTCTATGGTTAGAATGCAACAAATGAACAGCAAAAATGTTTTCGATTTGACATTTGAAACACCAGCACGATGTACAACTTAAATTTAGGAAAAACAGTGTTACCAACACATTTTTCACAAAATGATAGTTTACATTTTTATTTTTATATGATAATTTAATTAAATTTAGGTTGCTGATATGAACTACGATACAGAAGATGGTTTAAAAGGTATAACGTCAGTTGTTAATACTACAAAGACAGAATTACAAAATGGTTTGCGGTATTTAATGATACAAGTTGGTAAAATAACTCCAAAGGATAATGAAATCGGTACAGGTATGTAATTGTAATTAGTGGAATGTTGAATATATCACGAATTTAAATCCTTTCGTGACAATTACGCTCTAAATTCTTTTTGATTTTTGAAATTCCATCTACAGAGCAATTTTTGTGCTTGTTCCATATTAATTTCATAGGATGATATATAGATGGAGTCACTGTATGTTTGCTTAAACTAAACATTTTCATCTCTTCTATAAGGAAATTTATTGGGATAATATAAATAAAATAAAAATTGAGCATTTTCTAGCCCGGGAAATTTAAAATAAATGTAACACTAATAGAGGGCATTCTGGGTATAACCTTCACAAACAACGGCCTCTGAAGCGGAAGCGGGACATATTTGCATAAAAAAGATTTCAATGTAGAATGAAATATGTAAATTTTCTCATAACTTGAGTATTCATCGTAGAAAAAACCGATAATAATCATATTTGTTATCGTAACTATTATGAAATAATGTCTTCTCAATTCAGGAGTTTATGGCTGTTTTGCATAAAGAATAGATATAAGTTTATTTGTTGAAGAATACGTGTATTTTTTAGAATTATGTCAATAAAACCTTATTGACAAATAAATATGATCATTCCCTTTATTCCATTCAAGTTTCAACTAAAGAATTTTACACATTTTAGTTGCCGATTACCAAGAATTGGAGAAAAAATTAACGTCAAACTTCGAAAAGATCTTAACAAATCAAGATGTATTTTTGGAAAGCTGTCACCGACTTCAAATGGACGAATCTCAAATAGAATCAGAAATCAGTGTTATGTTGAATAAACTCATTGATATGTTAGAAAAGAAGTAAGAAAGGTTTTTATAAATATACTATTCACTTTTTGTTCAGTTTTATTACACATGTTATCATATCATTGGGAACTTATGAACATAATATTCCTTATGCATTGAATGCATTCAACTAAAAAGCCTTATGAACTTTTTTTTTAAATTTCAAGGTTAGCTACAGAATCTAAAGATATCAAAAATTTTGAAAAAAATCTGAAAAATCATGACAGCAGAATAAATAGGAACTTGTTACAAGCCAATCAGAATGTAATATCACTTTTTGAAAAATCCACTAATAACCATCAAATTCTTATAAGAGAAGTAAAAAAAATAGGAACCGATTTAAATAACTTATCTGCCCTAGTTCAAGGTACTGTTAATGATACATCAACATCTAGAAAAACAGCCAAGGTAAACAGATTTACTGTATATTAATATAAATAATATAAATATAATGTTTTAGGAAATGCATGATAAACTAATCTTACTGGAAAAATCAATGAAAGACATACAGGTTAGTGTCTCTAATCAGCATCCAGAAAATGTATCAAATCACGAAATATATAAAGAGATTCAGAAATCATTTAAATCTGTAATCACTGCTATCCAAAAAATACAAAATTATACAATAGATTCTTGTTTACACCAAAGAGATTTACAAAAAGTTTTTGAAAATATTTTGAAAAAGGATATTGAAAAATCAAACTCATCTGTAGCTATACAACTAGCAGACCCAAAAAAGAATGAAACAATACGAGAGTTAGTAGAAAAAGTATTCGGCGAAAATCCAAACAAAAATAAACAAAAACCAAAAAGAAAATGCAAGCAAAATATCCGAAATTTAATAGACATTAGAGCAGATATGGATTGTTTGGAAAGCACACAAAAGAAAAGAAAAATGAAATATGACATTGACATAAGAGGCGATATTAATGATGATGATGATAATTCTGAAGATGCAACAACTACTGAAGAAAATATTACTTCCACAATGGAAACAAGTACTATGACAACTGTTGAAGAAACTTCACAACTTATTATCAAGCCGCCTCTCTAATTTATATCACCAATAAAATATTTTTATGCCTTATCATTTTATCAGTTATATTTTACTCTAAAAGTTTATTAGATTTAAATTGTAGGTACATGTATATAATAATATTATTTTTGTTTAATGTTTTTACTAACAGTGATTTTTTATAAACAGTATTACACAAAATATGTATTTCATTACTCCTTTGGGAACTACAAGGTTTTTATTACCCTTAATAGGATGTAAAATAAACCTTCAATCCTGAGTTATTGCTTAAAATTTCTTATTGGGAGTCTACAAGATAATTTTCACATAATTAAGTACTTTTAGTAATTAAAGTACTGCTGCTATTGAAGTATTCAAGAAATTTAGTGTTAAATTTTGATTAAACTACTAATCAACTGATCATGTTTAAGCATTGATTTTATATAATTATTGATGTTTCAACACTACAACTATATAGAAAAACATACTTCATTGATATGGGATAAAGCCAAGTTCAAAACTATAGATTACAAATAGATTCCAGCACAAGAGACTGACATTTAATGATGAAGGTGATCACCATGCAACTCTTTGAAGGTTAAATGTTTAAAGTTTTACTCTTACATTCACATATTTGAATTAACAATCATACAAATGTGATTGGGTTTTTACTAATTTACAGTAAATAATATAGGTATTAGATACCAAAACATCAAAGTAGTGAAATATTTGGATTTTCCCAATAATTTTTAAGCTGACTTCACCAATAATAACAATAAAACAAGGATATTTATAGTATTTGTATAAAAAAATCATCTTAAATGTAGATTTAATAATAATATATTTTTTTTGTCAATTATGCCCAATACCTGGGTTTATAGAATATTTTGAAGATTTTTACAGTACGGATAAATATTGTGCAATGTTATAAAATCAACTTACCTCTATTTTGGCGCTGTTCTGAAAAATTGTTTGTGCTTTGTGCGTAAGTTGTGCAAAGCAAGAACTGAGGGTGCATAGCTTTTGACGAACGTTGAAAACCAAACTAGGTTCTTCAGATTCCAGTTCACCTTAAAATAAGTAATGGTTAATTAATAAAAAACGTTGTTTTATTCGGTATTTTGGAAAAACATGCAATATATTGACGTCAATAATTATACTATCCGATAGGTAAATGTAAAATAAAACGAGTAAGATGTTTGTTTAATGCAAAAAAACTTACTGAAACTCAAATCTAAGTCTACGAAGGCTTTGTCGAATTCTTTTTCTAAAATATCTAACCATCTAAATCCAACACTAGCCATTTTAGACAATTTGCAA
>CAJUYG010000020.1:251009-318097 GCA_910591675.1 Galerucella calmariensis | reverse complement strand
TATCTAACCATCTAAATCCAACACTAGCCATTTTAGACAATTTGCAAAAAAAGTGCCACCATTTATAAATTATTACAAGTCAATTGTTGACGTTGACAATAATTCTTCTTTTTTAGAATGTCAGATAATGGATGTATTTCTTTATGTGAAAGATGACCAAATACTTCCTTTCACTTTTATTACAATTAAAACTTTTCGTGTTTTCGTATTGAGATGAATAAAATAAATACAATTAATTCCCTTAGGGAAAATTTTATCAATAAATAATAATACTCCTGCATAAGTACAGCTAATAGCGAGGGCCAGAATTTTAAATAAGTAGATGAATTAGTCAGAAATTGATATATGTCAACACGTCACATGGAAAATGTCAGAGATGTCAGATGTAGTATTAGTCAACAAAGTGTGAAACACAAATGCTAAAAGGTATTTAAATAATACCCGGCTATTATTATTACTAAAATGGCAACAATCATAAAAGATGTAAACCTCCAAGATAATATTCCTACAAATATACTTTTAGAAAAACACATAGATTTTATTAAAGAATATGGTCAAAAAGAGAGTAGCTATGATTATGGAATGACCGATTATTTAAGAGTTTCGGGTATGTATTGGGGCCTTACAGCTTTGGAATTCATGAGTGCATCACCTCCCAATAGCATAGAAGAGGTAAGAGCTATTTACTTAACATTAAAATCAATTAAGAACTTTTGTTTTCTTCTAGAGAAAACTCATCTATTTTGTATTGTAGATTTCTGAATATATAAAAAATTGTCAAGATCCAGAAAGTGGTGGAATAAGTGCATGCATAAATCATGATCCCCACATTCTACATACACTAAGTGCAGTACAAATACTTTCTATTTACAATAATTTAACTGCGATTGATATAGATGGTGTAGTAAAATATGTAGCAAGTCTTCAGCTGCCTGATGGTAGTTTTACAGGAGATAAATGGGGTGAAGTTGATACCAGGTTCTCATTTTGTGCAGTTGCTACTTTATCTCTACTGAATAGAATGGATGTAATTGATGTCAACAAAGCTGTAGATTTTGTTTTATCCTGTAAAAACTTTGATGGTGGTTTTGGATCTAGACCACTTTCAGAAAGTCATGCAGGTCTAATTTACTGCTGTGTTGGCTTTTTATCTGTTACAAATAGGTAATTTTTTATAGTATTATATCCACTTCTTGAAATTTGTCAAATTCTTTTTTTATATAGATTAGATGCCATAGATAGAGACACACTGGCATGGTGGTTATGTGAAAGGCAACTACCATCAGGTGGTTTAAATGGCAGACCTGAAAAATTACCAGATGTTTGTTACTCTTGGTGGGTGTTATCGTCTCTAACAATATTAGGACGGCTTCATTGGATAGATGAAGATTCATTGAAAAATTTCATTTTGGCTTGTCAAGATACTGAAACTGGAGGATTTGCAGATAGACCGGGAGATGTTCCAGATCCTTTTCATACAATATTTGGATTAGCTGCATTATCACTTTTAGGACATGATTCTGTGAAAAAAGTGAATCCTACCTATTGTATGCCACAAGATGTCATCGACAGATTACAGTTAAAACCTCAAATATTATAAAATTAAGTTGTAATATTGATTTTGTGAAGCACTCGATTCATTTAATATTTGAAAGTTTGTTAATTTCATGTTCCGAGATGATAAGATGAAACTTTACTTTAAATTATTAAGTTTAAAACCAAAAATAAGAATAAACTTATACATGCAGTACTTATTACGTAAGATATTGTTGTTTTAGGTTAAATGAGTAAATTTATTGAATATGATCCAATAAATATAATTGTGTGTACATGGTATACAAAAAACACCTATAGATAAATAATTGTATCAGTTATTTCACTAATACCTGATAAACTGAATAAATAAAATCAAACAGAAACGGGCTGAGATTTTTGAGTTTTAAGATAATTTGTTTTATTAAAATGATAAACGCGGCAGTCGTATAAAAACAACACCACTTGAATTTCAATCAATCACTTTATTAGTACCAAAATGGGACCACATTGAATTAGGCAACGTCGATACATGTGACAAGTAACGTGGGGTTGTCTACTTTTCGCATAACCATTAGCAATAAAATATGAATGCACCGGCTGGTGTATTCTTTAATTTTTGTATAACACATGCATTTTTCAATAAGGACAAGGGAACAATTTATGAGGAATGTATGTATGTATTTTGGGGTGACATTCCCTCAGTTTCTGAGGAGAGTCTCAGAAACTAGTAGTTCCTTTAGTCCTATTTCCTGGAGGAATTTTAGGATGTCTGGAGGCTTCAACTTAGGCAAATGTTCCTCTTCTATCCAGTAATCTCCTAGGTGCTGTGCTCTAGGATTCTGAAGTGCTGTGCAGTTGGAAAGTATGTGGATGGAGGTTTCTTCTTCCATTCCACAAAATATGCATTCTTCTTCCTTCACTATTTTGAGCTTTTTCAGGTGCTTTCTCTTCTGTATCCTTTATCAATATTGAACTGGGCGCTCTTTCTTATGGCGTGGATTTCCGCTTGAAAGATACTTGGGGTTTTTCCCAAGCTTTCAGAGTGTTTGGTTCCTGGCCCGAACACTCCTATCCCCGTTCCTTCTATTGCTTTTGAGCCGTCTATGTACCATTGAATGGCATTCTTTCCAAGTCTGGTAATGGTATTTGGATCCCATTCCTTCTTGTTGCTCAATTCCGTAACGAATTTCTTTGAAAAGTTATACTTTTTCATCATACCGTCTTGTGGCATGTCCCAAGTTGTCTGATTTGTCTGAAGTGAGGAGGTGTTTTTTTTTTAATTATTCCCTCTCTACTTAAAGTACTATATTTTTTAGAATAGAAGTGAACAAAACCACTATTCTTACAACACATGTGAAAATGCTTTTATTTTTATCATTTTGCTTTCTCCACCTCTATCGACCGAACTCGGAACCTTAATTACTTCAATGCAGTGCAAGAGTGTTTCTTGAAACAAAAAAATAAGCCCCAATTGCCCTTTACAGTCCGGCGCTGGCAATTTACAACATTCTTTTGCGTACGTACGGTCATATAAACTATATTAATATTTTTATGTTACACAATCACGATTGTGTATACATACCTAGGTACGCTGTGTGAATTATTTAAACAAATTATCATTTGCTTTTGTTTACTAAACATATTTATTATTGAACGTAAAGCTCGTGATGTATCTTTCAAACGATTGGGTATTAGTGTTCAGTTCAAATCGTTATCAATAATTATTGTCTATAATATAATATTTTTGCATTGTTGTAATTGAATTCCTTGATAATATTTTTATGTTATTTTTTTTTGCGGATGAATTTTGAGCTGAACTAAGAATGAGTCCCGGTGATAAAAGAACTGTGCGAAGATTTGGTCGGTCACTTGATACCTATCTGACGAAAAAACAGTCATTTAAGAATAAATTCAGACCAGGTAGGCTCATTTGAATTTTTATTTGTTATCACCTAAATTTAAAAAAATTATAATGTAACTTGTTCAGCACACTCATATAAGTACAGGATATTATTTTTAATCGATATACTTAAGGTTATTCAAATAAAAAAACAATTACAAAGAATTTGAACTGCAAATTTAAAAATAATGTTTCAATTTCTACGAATTATTCTGGAAAACAGTGATAGTTTCGTTAAAAAATTGGATAATTGACGTTTTTTAAATTAAATTTTTCTACAAACCCTGTCGTTATAGGCAACCAAACATACAATAAAGGAGAGATTTTGTTATAAGCAAAATTTTATTTCAAGAATTTAAAATGTAGCAAGATTTAATATTGACAATATTGTTTTTTAGTAGTTTCAATTTCTTCATCAATCTCATATTTTACAAATAGTGCTAGAAATATTAACCGTCGTAATACTGACGCATCCTTAAAAATTGCCCATCCATTCACAACTCATCAGCTGTATTTGACAACGTCAAATTTTAAAAATGGCGGACATTTTATTGTGAAAAAATAACAACAATGAGGTTCAAAGAACATTTTCAAATGTAGCGTAAATAACTTGATATAATTTTCTGAAGAATTGAGGTATTATCATATAAATGTGTGTGGCAACAAGAGAAATAATGGATTGTATGTTTGAAGCTTGTTTGGAAGCAACTCTGGAGCCAGATGATATTCCAAAAACTACTGAGCCAGTTTGGATCTTGGGAAAAAGATATTTCGCTGTTCAAGGTATTTAACACTTATATATATTCCTACCCCAAATGTTCACATGATAAAAACTATTAGGATTCAAAAGAAGAAATAATCTTGACTTTTGATAGGTAACCTAGTTATACAGCAGTCAAAAGTAATTAACTATTATATTATAAAATGAGATAAAATAGTGTATATTATAATGTTGATATTATTTAAAATTGAATTTGGTAAAGGTGTTGGCTTAAATTTTATTAACCTACAATTTATATAATAATTCTTTATTTCAGATATCAATAAAATAAGACAAGATATAGTTTCCAAGATCTGGGTAACATACAGAAAAAATTTTATACCTATAGGTGGAAATGAAGGTCTTACATCAGATAAGGGATGGGGTTGCATGTTAAGATGTGGTCAAATGGTTCTGGCACAGGCTCTGGTTTCTTTACACTTGGGAAGAGATTGGCAGTGGGATCCACAATGCAAAGATTATACCTATTTAAAAATTCTCAAAAAATTTCAAGAAAGAAGACAAGCCCCATATTCCATTCACCAAATAGCCTTAATGGGAGCATCATTGGGAAAACAAGTTGGACAGTGGTTTGGGCCAAATACTGTTGCACAAGTTCTGAAGTAATAACTTTATTTTCTTTTTCAATCAAGTATCTCTATTTTAATTAATTAATATTACTAAATTATTATAGATATACTTTATTTAATGAAATTATGTGGAAATGTACATTTATTGAAATATGGTATTGTGTTGTAGGAAATTGGTGAAATATGATGATTGGAGTAGATTAGCAATCCACGTAGCTCTAGACAATACTGTAATAATTTCTGATATAAGTAAGTTATTTTATTTAGGATACTCTGCTTATATCAAGAGGCATGGATGTTAACTTTCGATAATATTTTCTGATATGTCATTCATAAAAGGATATTGTTATTATTTATAAAATCGTATTGAAACTGGTTTTTTTATTTCAGAGGAATTATGTTTATCAAAGACAAAACTTGATGGTACAAATTCAACAAATTCTGAGTGGAAACCTTTATTACTTATAGTGCCTTTACGGTTAGGACTCACTGAAATCAATCCAATATACATTAGTGGTTTGCAGGTGAGTTATTTTGCATTCTGTCCAAAAAATAAGTAAATTAAATAATTATAGTAATGTTTTTCGTTTTCCTAATATTTTTATGTATTGCTTTTTAGAAATGTTTCCAGTTTAAACAAAGCCTGGGCGTTATTGGCGGCAAACCGAATGTTGCTTTATATTTCATTGGTTGTGTGGGTAAAGAAGTAATTTATTTAGATCCTCATCATACCCAAAAAACTTGCTTTGTGGAAAATAAAGAAACCGACGAACAAATCGAGGCAGATTTAACGTATCATTGTAAATATGCATCTAGAATAAATATCCTTAGGATGGATCCATCAGTAGCTATGGTAAATTGAATTGTATTTAATAGTTAATATTTAATAGTATTTATCATTTTTATTGTTTTAGTGCTTCTTTTGTAAAACGGAAGCAGACTTCAATGACTTTTGCCAAAGGGTAAAAACAGATTTAATAGACCCAGAGAAAGAGCCGATGTTCGAAATTAGTTATAATAAGCCAAAAGAGTGGTCTCCTATATTAGAAAATGCTGTGGATGCTGCAGCTGCATCTTTTGCAGGTAATAACTGACTCATCCATAATCATTCTTTAGAAGTTCAGTGTATTCATTTCTTTTATTGTTCATTATCAACCAAAATATATATCTTTTTTTATAGATTTTCAAGGACCTAGTGGTAAATATTTCGATTCCGACCACGAGTTTGAGATTCTTTAATGGTTCCAATGGGTACCAGTGATCGTTATCTAAGCTCGCCAATGTAAAAAAAGATTTTACTATATTTATTGATTATATGATACAATGTAAGAATGCTTATTACCTAAATGAAATTGATCTGCATTTACATATGTTGTACATACATTGAATATCGATTGTTAATAATTTTTGTATGTAATTATATGTTCATTGGTTTTTTAATTTATATAAATGATACATTTTATTTGTTACGATTTCTGAAAGAATAAAACAATAAAATATTAATACAACATTTATTTCACAGCTAATTACAAACGGAAATAATAACGGTTCAAAATCACAATTATTGTTGGCACTACACACAATTTTCGTACAGATATGTAACAATTAAGAAAAAGAAACCAGCAATTTTGCAAGACTGCCGTTTCATTACGGGAGTGTATTTTAGTTCATTTAGAAATAGCCAAGTATAGGGTTAAACAGCTGACAATATAAGAATGAAATGTGCTAATAGCATGTTCCAGAATAAAAATAGTATGTCAATATGCTTTTTAGGATTTGGTAGCACGACTAAATATCCCCGACCTACAAAAACCCCTCCCATAATCTCCCCAGCCAATAAATCCTGTTCAAGAATATCCTCAACTGAAAATATATCTATTCCCTTCCCCTTCTCGGAGACAGTATCAAATTATTTAATGTTTATGTCTATCTACAGAGTTCGGCAAGTCCGGGACCGGACAAATATCGAAGAAAATATAATGAAATGTCTTAGTGGATAGTGATTTTTCTGTGAGACTGGCTATATCTTTTTAACCACTCGGTATAGGATAGCAGAACCCTATACTTTATGAAGGCTGGAAACGTGATCTATTTAGTTTCTTACAACAGCTATGCTAAGATCATTAGTTTGAAATTTAGAGAGAATTGCAGATATTTTAAAATCAATCTAGCATAAAATTTAAGAAAATTGTAAATTTCACAAAAAGTATAATACCTAGGTATAGGATACGCTTATACCATTCGAAAGAGGACATTTTTTTGAATATGATCAATTATTAAAATACAGGGTGTTTCCATTTGAAATAAGCCTGATACTGCACATTGAATGATCTAATAATGAAACTGAAAATTCTGAACACCCTGTAAAGAGATATTTAGTACTTAATCGTGGAATACATTCAACGAATGTCCAACTATTTACATGTAAGAGAAAATTTGCTAGAATTTGTTATATCAATGAGTTATTAATTTTTTTTCAAAATGTTCACATTTTCAAAAAAGTCAGCATAACTCGGAACCCTCTGTATTTAGGTATAGGGAACCATTATGAAGGAGCATCATATTTTTTAGGAACAATCAGAAAATGCAATAAAATATAGGGCGTTCCATAAGAAAAAATATTACTTTGATACGCCACACTTTATTGGAACACCCTGTATATTTCAAAATATTTTCAAACTATAGTTTAAAATGGAGTTAAATTTGTGGTGTATAAAGATTTTCCAAAAAATTTATATTTTCCTTGATATTTGTCCGGTCCCGGACTTTTGCCGAACTCTGTATATAAATACATATTTATTCCCTCCCCCTTCTCGAAAAAATACAAAATAATTTGCATTCCACATGAAGTTTTTCGAAAAGGGGGAGGGAATAATTTTTTTTTGCCTTCCCCGCCCCGAAATAAAATGTGGGACCTGGGAATATATTTATATAGATTATTGTGCTTGTTGTTTTAAAGTTTCCAAATATTATTTATAATAATTAAATTCAATTCAGGGATATTTTTGGAAAAGGTTTTTTTAAGCTAGAGATAATATTGGAGGGGATATTACGGGGTGGGTTTTTTTTTGGCAGAATATTTTTGGACTTAAAAACGTTTCTTTGATTAAGGACTTGAAGAGTCTGAATCTGCGCATCTACCCAAAATACTAGAGCTCCTGCTCTATTATTAAAGTTGCTAATTGTACGAATTTTGGTTTTGATAAAAATATAAAATGCAAATAAAAAATACACCCCCTAAAAATGATTGCCTATTTTTCCATCACACATTTTTTTTTAGTAATTATCAAAAACATGTAAACAATATCACAAAAAATGCATTATACCTAAATATATAAAAGGCTCATTGACATCACAATTAAAAAGTTAACAATTCCCACAGAAAATTTTGATAAGCAATTCAGTCAAATTTTTGTAAAGATAGAAAGTCACACAAGCTGCTCAAGTGAGCTTAATTTTATAAAAGTATTTTCACAGATTATAGGTGATGAAATGTAAGAACCTTCTTTGTACTATGATTAATTCAAGTAATATTTTGACTTTTTCAACTCAATAGTACTAATAATACAATAAACAACATTAAAATTAATAATTTCAAACTGTAATGGGTACATTCCAAGAACTTAAGAACTTTAAACAAAAACAAACCCAAAATAATTTCAACAATATTTTGAAGTATAATTAACAGGGAGCCCTTTTATTTAAAAGAACGACAGTTCAATTTATGCATTAGCTGTATATTTGCTGAAAGTCTGATTTTGAAAATTAATAATAATAACAGTTATGTTGTCTAACGATCCTCTATAGTATGATTGTAAAGTTAAACTTTTAGCACCATAATCAGGCTCATTTAATCTTTCCTTGACAAAATTTACAGCTTCTTCATTTGAAAATGTATCCCACAATCCATCTGATGCCAAAACTATAAACGACGGTTTGTGATCTTTCAAATCGAAAGTTAAAATATCTGGATCGGCAATAACTAGTTTTTTATCTTTTAATGGATAATCTCCAAGTGCCCTACTTGTAGCTAATATTCCAGCCACTCGCCAAACTCCGTTGAAGGTGACAAAACCACCAGCTGCTTTGATTCTTTTATGTTCTCTCATTTGTTGAGGTTTGTGATCAAATGATAATGGAATAGCACTGCCTTTTACGTCACACATTACTCCTCTAGAGTCCCCAACATTTGCTACTATTAGTCTAGTTCCTTCGAGGATGGCTATTAAAGCAGTAGTGCCTGCAACATCAAAACTCTTTTTTGCAATTTCTACCAAAGTTTCATCAGCAGCTAAAACTTCGTCAGTTAATAATTTTTCATAATTGACAGTACCAAATTTATCGAAATAATTAGTAACAGGAACTTTTTTAAAACTTGGAGTTGTTTTAAGTGGTCTTGAGCCTTTAGTAATAGGTTGGATACTATCTAATTTAGATAATAGCTGTACATCAGTAATTTCCTTAATACCTTTACATTCATCAGTTGTTGAACTAATTCTGCGAAAACTTTTTCTACGCTCCATGGAAGTAGGAGTGACTGGCTTGTCTGGTTCCATTTTATCACTTTCCTCTTTTTCTTTTGGTACTTTTTTTGTCGGTTGTCCAGCTATTATATCTTTGATTTCAATAACTTTATTAAGCAAATTTTGGATAAGTTTTTCTTTTGCGTAATTAGCAGCAAATTCACCACCATGACCATCAAATACAGCAAATAATGCAACCCCTGTATTATTTATATTATCATTAATAACAAACCTATCTTCCATTTTTGGTCTTCTACCTTGTACAGCATATGCAGCCACTGCACCTACTTTCATTTGCCAACTGGATTTCTCTACATCTGTGTTACTGAAGAAATTGAGTCTTTCAATTTTTGATCTGGTCCCTGATCTTCCAATATACTGGAATCTACCTAATAAATTACGACTCCATTCATCTACTGCTTGAATATAAACCAGCACAAACAAAACTAAAGCTCCAAAAATGACAAGTTCAGGTTTCAACACATATAATTTTAGTAGTCTCCAAATATAGGAGGAAAATGTAACATGGGATAGTTTTAAAGGGACACTCCATGCTATTCGAGACATAATTTTCATGTGGGAAACATATGTTTGGTAAAATATTTTATCATCTAGTTCGTCTTCCATCTTACAAATCTTTTGTAGATTTAGTAACACAGGTCGTTATTTAGGACGGCATTTCGTTGCGTCAGTTACTCTAAAATCAGCCACAACAAACTATAATTAGACTCGGTTTAAGGAACAAAAATATGTATGCAAGCAAAAAGGAAATAAAAACTATAATTATATACATTCAATATTAAATTTTGAAAACTTGTATGAATTAAGTATACACGATTTAACCTTGACTTTTAACTTACTTGATAATATCAAAGGAAACCTTATATTAGCAAAATGCATAATACTTATATACTTTCTAGAGAGTTTATAGTTGTATTTTAATAAACATATATATAATAATATGGTAATACCTTAATTTGAAAAGTACTTCAAATTTGTGTGAATCGTTTTTTATATGAAAATTTCTTTTGCACCAGGTGGGAATATTTATTTTTATAAATGTTCAAAGTTGCACTACTGTGAATATGATATTGAATTCAGTCCCTTGGCTTTAATCACAGCTTTAATTTTCGTTTGATATTTCAACTAATATCGTATATATTTCCTATATTTGTTTTTGTTATTTATTTATATAAGATTATTCAAATACATTTATTATAATTTACATGGTAATATTGGTAACACTTGTTGTTGACATGAAAATTATGATCTGTCAAATATTGACAGTTGACGTTATAAAAACGGTTCGTTAAAAGCTATTAGAAGGATATGTATAATGAACCTTGAAATATATTTAAATTGTATTTTATTTGATGTATAACATCATCATATCTTATAACAACGCAAAAAGTTTTAATGAAAACATTACATTCTACCATATATCCATATAACTTGATCTTAACAACTGTATAGCTTGTATTTTGGTACTGCAATGCTCTTTACATGTTCGGTCGATTAGGAGGAAGTTAAATGAAATGGGTGTAAATAATGTCAAATATAACTTATTTGTTTATAATATCATGTGTTAGTGTCAAAAATGAGTGAAAGGAAGTTTGCCCGTGGTTTAACAAAGCCCGGAACTGCAGCTCAACTGAGGGAAACTGTCTCACAAGTTGTTAGAGAAACCTCCGTGCAAGTGAGTATAGAATATTGAAAAAAGTTTACATTATATACATACATTTCAAATTGGCTAATGCCATTATAGGTTAACTGAATTTATAGTTTGAAGGAATCTATTTTTACTCATAAATATTACACCCACTTTCAGTAGAGCACTAATTTTCAAATATAGGCTCTCACTTGATGAAACTTTAGCCTGTTTCTATATAAAAATGCCTTCAGTTTATAATTTATATTGTAGTATAATAGCAAATTTATTTCTACATGAAAACATTTTTTTGGCACCTATTCTGCTATTCATAATCATTTTATTAAATCATGTCCAAAATAAATTAATCTACATTTTGTATACCTATATTAAACATTCAACTTTAAATCTATTTGAAAAGGTTTATGCTTTAATTTTTATTGATTATATTTAACACATTTTTCTGTTGGCTAATAAATTTATTAAAATTAACATATTCTTATTAATTACCATAAACTTTTACACAACTGGTAAAGAAATATTGCATATTTATTCTGCCAGATGATCTGGTATGTGTTAGTAATAATATCTAGAAGATATGAATATGTATGAATATAAATATCATCCTGAAACTTCATTTATATTGGTTTCTTATTAGCTATAAGCTATAACCTGGGTATATATAAAAACAATATAAGTTATAATAAATATTCGTAATTCTTTATTAAAGGTTTTTAACCACAATTGCTATTTAATTGAAATTGTTATCTTCTATAATGGTTTTTAGATGTAGCCATAATTTTTGTTTTATTGTGTAATTACCTTTCACCATAAAATAAAATTTAAATTTCTCAATTGATATTGCTTTGTTATCTTTATTTTTTGTAGTATATAGTATTATTTAAAGAATTAATCTTGAATATTATTAGTAATTAAGCACCAAGCTGCTCCTTTTTGTTCATTTAATCATCAATAAACAAATATGTTGACTGATAATTCACATTTATCATTTGGTATACATTTCCTGTGTTGAATCACTGTATTCTTTTTTTTTCTTTGTTATCTGTTACTGAATACACAAAGTTAATAGTATTTTCCAATTATATAGGTGTCCCTTATTGTAACTGGAAGTCAATTATCTTGAATTGAAATTACATCTCAGTACTGAGATTGAATATTGCATTTAAACCTTGGAAAATATGAACATATGTGATGAAATATTTAAAAAAAAATTTAAATTAGCTTTAGCATTGTTACCACATGCTCAGTATAGTATCTATAATATATTAGGCATTATAAGAATTACAATTCTCTAACATAAGAAAACCAATGTAAAGAATTTAAAAAATGCATTTATATATTTTTTTATAATAAATGCTTTTTTCAGAATAAACCTTTCCGGGTGGAGCCACTGGATTTTGAAAAATTTGTTATCAAAAATAAAACAGTTCTTCAAAATGACCCAGAGAGGGAATTGTTACTGTATCCACCAGATGATATTTCTGTAAGTAAAAACGTTTACTGAGTGGAAACCCTTCAAAACTAAATAATATAAATCTTGTTAAATCCTTTTTCACAATATTTTTAGAACTTTTCAAATGTTTTGTTTTTTTCTAGCAAGTTGTGTTACCAAGAAGATTCCGCACTTTATCACCAACCTTTCCTTCATCAGAAGAAATCGATAATTGTAATTTACTTACAAAGCAATGCATAAAAAATTATTCTTCCAATTGGAATTTAATTCATTACAAATACAGTGCATATTCTGGTAGTTACGCTGATCTTCCAATAAAACCTCAGGAAAAGAAAATCGACGAAGAAATTTACGAGATTGACATTGATACAGATGCTGTAGATGATCTGAAACCTAGATTAGATAATATAACAAAAGAGGGATTCTTATTGAAGGGACCAGAAATTGGATCGGAACGATCTTTTGTCAACATTGGCTCAAAAAGTTTTAAAAGAAGATACTGTTATTTACGACAAGAAGTAGATGGTACATACATTTTAGAAATGTACAAAGATGAAAAGAAAGGTGAAGCTAAAGTTACTATAGTGATGGATTTTTGTACAGATGTAGTTAAGGTGAGAAAATTTATCCGTACTTGAGGTTTTGTTGTTTGTGCTGTATCATTGAATGTTTCTATCATTTTTTTCAGAATTCAAAACGAGGGCGATTTTGTTTTGAATTAAGAATGACTTCTGGTCATAAATCGTATCTATTGGCGTCAGAAAATGAAACTGATTTTAAAGATTGGTTGACTAAATTGAGTTCAGTTTTACATCAAAACAAAATTCAAGAAGAAAAACGTGCTGCTAGTCTGGAACGAGGTAAGAATATTATTTAAAAATATATAATTAGTTATAAACCAAAACATTTTTTAATTTAAAAATTTTAACCCACGATTTTCTTGACATTTGACCTAGGCTGGTTTTTTGGTATGAACCATAGAAATGAATAACAAGAGAGCTGTTAAACGTGTAGCGTTCTGTGGCATAAAGTTACCACAGGAGGACCTGCAGTGGGATTACGAATGATCAACTCGAATCGAGTACGCCATTTTAAAACGATAATTGCATTTACGATACCATTACACGCATCGAGTGGACTGTTCGCATCGAGTTTTCGTGATCGCACTGCTGCTTGCAGCTCTCTAATCCGATGTTGCCAGTTGCATTAGATTGTAGGCAACCAAGTTTACACGATGTGGAAGGAAACGGACCAGATATGAAGGAAATTGTATATATACTTTTCGAATTGTGTCTTAATTCTGTTCTTTTCAATATATTATACTCTGCGTCTAGTTTTCTCTCGTTACTTACTTGATTTATAAGCACATGTAAATATTTTTTGAAAAAGGGGGAGGGAAAATGGTCTGTGGGGAAAATTATTGAGATTTATCGCTTCCCGGCCAATTGACACAGATCAAAGTGTAACTATGTATAAAATTATCAGAAAATAGAAAACTAAAAAAAAACAATAAAACCCAGGTCCAAACCGGGTTTCGCAACTAGGACCTCTGGGTTGTGAGCTCAGTATGCTACCTACTGGGCTAATCTCATCGCATTCAGTCATATCGAATAGAAGGTTAAAGACTGCATGGACGCACGCGCACTTCAACATGCGGGGGCAAAACAACAGGGCTGGCAACATCGGATTAGAGGGCTGCAGACAGGAGGTGCTCCTGTTACTACTAGCTTCCATCTTGAGCTGAGTTCGGAATGGTAAAAAGTGTGGCACTGTTGACACTGTTGCGTTTTTAATTGGTCAGATAAAATATAGTGCACAATTATTGCGTTTGATACAAAATGGTGGTGTATTAAGTGTTACACACTGATCACTCCATCCTTACACCATCAGCACGTGACTAAACTTTGCACTACACGAACACTACACTATCACCGCACCAAAAATCCATTCCTAACTCACCTTTGGTTACATGAATGAAATATTACTTGAGACGCGGGCTTTTTAAATTTGAAAAATAAATAAATTCACGTTTTTCTGTTTTTGTGTAGAACGCAGTACACCTCCGCCCTCACCTCAAATTCAACCTTTCGGAACTCTCAAAGGACTCGAACAGAGCATGAACCCTCAATTAATGAAATACGCCAGAGAGACTGACCATAGTATAGCAAATTTACGAAAAGAAAACCGCCATAAACTTTTCGAACTTCATCCGAATTTAGCGATGAACATAAAATCTCAAAACTCTAGTCAGGAACAAATAGAACCATATAGAGAAATATTTGGATACAGAGTGTTTTTAAAATTTGAAAATATAAGGTTGGTATTTGTTTAATTTTATTACAAATTTTTATTTGTAATGATTATTGGTTATTAGATTAAAATTACAAGTTGTCGATGATAGAGAAAATCTTTGCCAAGTAGAACCATACCACACAACCTTGTGCCTCTTCGATGCCAAAAATGGTAGAAAATTGACTGAAAATTTTCATTTTGACGTAAACAGTAGCAACATTAGAAGTACTTTTAGTAACGGCATTGCCAACGACTCAAATAATGTAAAATTGGGGCTTCCTACTAATTTGCATTCCGAATGGCTGTTTTACCCTCGACAGGCATTGCTCAGCATCGCAAACCCCCATCCGGATATTTTTCTAGTTGTTAGGATAGAAAAAGTTCTTCAAGGAGGAATTGGACAAACGTCAGAACCGTATGTCAAAGCCAATAAAGATCCCAGAGTTAGTCAGAAAGCTTATAAAAATATCGCCATGTGTTGCCAGAGACTTGGAAAGTACAGGATGCCGTTTGCTTGGGCTGCCAGACCCGTTTTTAGGTAAATAAACATATTAAGTCGAACTCATAATTTGTTTTAAAACACTTTATTTTTAGGTTATATAGTAACGAACTAGATTCTACATCAGACTTTCACGCCATTTACAGACAAGAACCAAATAAAATGACTGACGAAGAAATGATAAAGTTACTTTCAGATTATAGAAAACCGGACAAATTCAATAAGTTTACTGTGATTCCCGGATCTTTTGAAATTAAAATGTCTACCATAAGTGATCTTCCACCAAGTGAGTTTATTATTAAATTCAATATTTATCCACGTAAATAATTTTTTTTTTATATTTCAGATACATTATCCACTTCCTTAGCACCTTTAAAACCATTTCCACTACCTCCAACCAATGAACCAACCATAGAAATAGCTGAATTAGAAGGATTGTCCGATAAAGATATCAACCCATATACAACGGTTATTAATCATCTTTATGTGTACCCCTTAAGTCTTAATTTTGATATGCAAAAAACGTTTGCCAGAGCTCGAAATCTTGCCTGTGTTATAGAACTTAGAGATTCCGACAATGAAGAAGCTAAAGGCTTACAGGTAAATACTCTTTCCATAAATATTTTACTAGATTGTAAAGTTGTAATGGATGTATTGTCGATGAATACTTCCGTAGATTATAAGTGTGGAAGGGCCTCTGAATAGGTGGTGTTGCGGGTCACTTGGAGGATCATCTCAAGAGGAATGAAACAACTACTTCTAGAACTGGGATATGTTTGATTTATTTATGAAATACATTACACTACATACTAATCTAATACTATGCATAAGTATAAACCTAGCCGTATAGCATACTTATATGTAATGGTTAATTAATTATTACTAGTAGGTGACTATTCAACTATGTAGAATAGTTTTCTTCAATTATTCTGTATCTACTACTTCTTTTGATCAATACTGAAAGTATATTTATATAACCGGTCAAGTTCGAGCAAAACAGATAAACATATAATTGTTGTTGTCTTGCACCACGCTTGAACATTACAATAACCTTCTTTATTTATATTTATATAATAATGCAATGTATATTAGGCCAAAAGGCATCACAAAGTAGATATTTCAGTGACAGTTATGGAAGATCCTTGCTTTCACCAAGAAGAGAGGTATAAGACCCGAGGGTCTACATCTTGGTGGAGTACCACTACCAGTGGTTGAACAGGTGAAGTATCTAGGAGTGATCCTTGATAAATCACTGACATGGAAGGCTCATCTTGATAGTCGCCTAAACATGGTGACAAACACGTATTGGGCCTGTAGGAGAGCCGTTGGTCCGAGGTGGGGACTGACCCCTAAAACGATCATATGGTTCTATAGAGTGATCATGCTGCCTATGCTCACATATGCGGCTCTGGTCTGGTGGCCGAGGGTAACCTTGGTCACGGCTAGATCGCAACTGACACGCCTTCAAAGGGTGGTCAGTCTGGGGGCAACTGGCAGCATGAGGACTACACCAACTGCTGCGATGGAAGTGATCCTTGGTCTTCGGCCTCTTCACCATGTGATCGAGGCTGAGGCGGAGAGGGCTTTCCTTCGCTTGAAGCGTCTGGGATACGTACAAAGAGGGGAAGAGTGCAGACACGTCAAGAAGCTCCGGCTCGTGGAAGATATTCCAGTTCTGGCTCAAGCGGCTGACGAATGCTTGCGCAAGTACTACTTCGCAACCCCATAAAGGGCTGTGATCCGGGACAGAGAATCCTGGGATAAAGAGACGAATACACAGCCTCATGGGACTGTCTGGTTCACAGATGGCTCATGCTCTGGTGACAGAGCAGGGGCTGGAATTTACTCTAGGAACCCAAGGTCACAAATCTGTGTACCATTGGGTGATGGTATATCTGCGTATCAGGCCGAGATATACGCTATCTTGGAATGTGCGCAGATAAACCTAGACAGAGGTTATGTGGATCGACACATAACCAGTCAGGCAACAATTAAAGCCCTGAGTGGATATACCATCAACTCAGGACATGCTGATGAATGTCGAGAACGACTTGCTGATCTTGCAAGTCGGCTAGAATGGATTCCGACCCACTCTGGTTTTGAAGGCAACGAAATGGCGGATGCACTGGCTGCGGAAGGGGCGGCAGCTCCTTTCTGCGGCCCGGGCCCGACCCTCGGCCTAACAAAACAAACAATACGCAAGGAGACGAGGAAGTGGCTGAGGAACCAGCACCTCGCTCATTGGAATGCTCTGCAGGGTCCAAACTTCTACTGAAGGGATGGACTGATGGACACGCTGGGGCAGCTATTGAACTACCAAGGAGTAGGTTGAGGCAGATAGCAGGACTCCTAACAGGGCACTGCTGTGTGAGGAAGCACCTCTACAACCTAGAAGTAGAGGGAAAGTTCCCCATGTAGGGGTTGCGGCATGACTGACGAAACGTCAGTCCATGTTCTTTTAGAGTGTCCACACTGGGCTGTATTACGCAGGCGAATCTTCGGAGTCCCTGTCATGGCCCCTGGAGACACAAGCAGGCATCCACTGAAAAAGGTTGTGGCCTTTATTGAAGGGTTCGGCTTCATGGATGTCTAGGTAGCAGGAATGACACAATGGGCCCGCCAGTGGCCTCAGTGCCGGAAGCTGGACTTTAGCTTCGCTAGGTCAAGGCTCGCCTTCACATTCAGTAGTACAGTAGTAGTATGGAAGATCTCAAAATTCTCAAAGTCACATATCTTCAGGTCTTAAGTCTTAATTTGTATTGCAGGCTGCACAATAAGTAATAATCGTTTGATTCTAGTGTATTTATGGAAGGCCTGGACAACCCTTATTGGTATCACAAACGTCCTGTGCCGTCCTGCATCACAACACTTATCCAACTTGGTACGAAGAAGTAAAAATACGACTTCCGACAAACATACTTTTTTCTCATCATTTATTATTTACTTTTTACCACATTTCCTGTGATATTACCAAGAAAAGAGAAAACGGTATAGAGACATGTGTTGGTTTCGCTTGGTTACCATTATTACAAAAAGGAAGACTTTGTGTGGAAACGCAAATAATTCCTGTAGCTGCCAATTTATTGCCGGGATATTTGTCAATACATCCTTTCGGTTTAGGCAAAGGAGTAAGTATGTTTGTTACTTTTAGGTGATGTACGTAACTATTTATTTTGTTCTCAGAACGCCGGACCAGAAATCAATTGGATTGATGGACAAAAACCGATTTTTACCATAGGGTTTAATTTAGTTTCTACAATAAACACAAAAGATCAACATTTGTTCAACCTTTTCAATCACGCAGAACGATTAATAGATCTTAAACCGACTTCTCTACCTTCCGAAGGAGAAACTTGTAAGATTTTAAAAGCTCTACACGCCATACACTTAACGACGCTCATAACTTTTTTACCGACAATTTTTAACCAACTTTTTACACTCTTGGTGATTACTAATAGCGAAGAAATAGGTATAAATATTATTAGAGTTTTGATAAATTTGGTGACGATGATATATGATGTCAAACGTAAAGAGGTACTACAAGCTTACGTGAAATACGTTTTTGTTTCACCTGATAGCAAGAAACACACGACCGTACACGAAGAAATGTGTCGCCATCTTCCGGTTATTTTACATCCGAATAACACCGATTTTTTGGTGGTTAATAAGTTCATGCACCATTCCGATTTCTTTTTTGAAATCATCAACAAGAGTCTGGCACAACATTTGCTCACTTCCGGAAGAATTAAGGTATTTATTTTGTAACTAACCCCTGTATAAATTATGTTAATTATTAATATTATTAACGTTCTCAAAATTTTTGTTGAACTCAAAACAAACAGTAGAACATGAAAATATAAAATGAAATATAAAAAATAAGAACAATATCTTATTTATTGCAACAACTTAAACTACCGTGGCACTTTGAATTGCACAAAAGTTCC
Source organism: Galerucella calmariensis (assembly GCA_910591675.1). Lineage (NCBI taxonomy): Eukaryota > Metazoa > Arthropoda > Insecta > Coleoptera > Chrysomelidae > Galerucella > Galerucella calmariensis. The sequence continues at coordinate 298,931 of CAJUYG010000020.1, read as the reverse complement.
TTGCTTTTACAGCTGCATTTAGTCGTGGAACACTTCCTTTTGCAGTTACAACGTGTATAGTCTTGCCCTCCACTTTTTGAATTAGCAGAAGCTGCTTCTCTTAGCGACATTTCTTTTGTTGAAACTTCGTCCATGGAAAGTAACTTTTCTTTATAAATTACGAACTGATTACGGTTGAAAAGCTGCTTCAGGGTACCATTTTTGTTAGCTAATCTTTAAAAGTCTGAATCCTCTATTCCAACAACAAGCGCTAACACAATTCGAGGGTCTGTACGACCACGGTCGACATCAGGGACTTGAATTCTTACGGATTCACCAATTTGGACAGGAGGAAACTTTTATTTTGAAGTTCGCAACATTTTTGTTGCTTGAAATAGAAGATTCTCTTTTGCAGCTACTCTTTTTAAAGAAATTAGCTCGTGTTGTACAGTCAGTGCTTGAGATGAAGATGTGCTAAGTGGCGGATCAGTCAGTGCTTGAGATGAAGACGTGCCAGGTTGCGGATCAGCTCCAATGGTATTTTCATTATCCATGTCTGTTTCAACATAAGCTTCTAGCCGTTCTTCGGTCTCAATGTTTGAAATTTGCCCGCGAGGGAGTGAGACGATGTTATACCCCTTTTTGGTTTAACGCCAAACAGGGCTTCATAAGGACTCTGGCGTATTCCTTCGTGATAAGTTGTGTTTTTGGCGAATTGGACCAACGGCAAACCTTCTGACCACTTGTTTGAATCATTGTCTTGCATCCAAGCAGTTAACATATTTTGTATGTCCTGATTGGCTCTTTCAACTGAGCCTTGTGTTTGACTGTGACGAGGCTTTCCGTGCACTATTTTAACATCTTTCCACATAGCGCATTGTTCAGATATGACTCGATTACTAAACTCTTTGTCATTATCCGAATACAATATAGCGGGAGCACCAAAATTTGGAGAAGGTGATATGCTACTTCTTCCGATCTCTTGCTTTTTAAAGGTCGTAACTGGACAAATTTGGTTAAATGATCTTAATATACCATTATAAACTTGTAATCGCCATCCCTGTGTGATTGCAAGTCTATCAAGTCGACTTGACATCTAGAGTTGAATGCGGAACTGAGCATTGGTTTCACAACAATACCTTTTTTAGGCGCACTATGTTTCATTTGACATTGTTTATACAAATTTAAATACATTACAACTTCATAAGTAATATTTTTATATCTAACTTGCAATTCTTTAAGCATTCGTGTTCTTCCTCCATGGCTTGTTCTTATGTGAGTTTCAGAAAGTATTGTAATCAACTCATCATTAGTGACATAATACTGGATATTTGTTTCTCCTGGTTTTAATGGCACAATTAACTTTTCTTCATCACTAACTTTTAAAATGTCAAAACGTTTTAAACGTCTGTAGTCCAAAGGTGTACTACACTTACTTTTAGCAGAAATTACTTCAGAAACGATTTTAGAGTACTTTTCTTGTGAAAAATAAAAACAATTGTCTTCTCGTTTACTTCCAATTAAGGCATGTAACTTTTCAAAAAACTTATCACGATTCACTGTAGTCGCCATTAAATACAAATTATAATTTCTAATAAGAAAATTAAATTAGGTTAGGGAGCGCTGTCAAACGTTGCGTTTTGCGTTAGACTGACGAAGACAAAGTTAACTGAAACAGGGGGCTGGAACAGTCTAAAAACTTGTCGCGACCTGCAGTGTCCGAGATTCACCGGACCTCATTTGTGTTTGTCGACATATACCGGTTCAATACTTTTAGTTTTGTTTTGTTATTGGCCCTCATTAATACACTTGTTGGTTAAGTAACTATTAATTTACAGATGCATCGTCATGAAAGATTCTCTACAGATTTTTTGGAAAAAATAGAACATTTAATGCAAGTGCTAATACCATATGTTCACAATAAATATAAAGAAATGCCGTTGGAAACAAAAGAATTGAACAAAAACATGGCATTTTTCCTAAAAGTAAGTAAATCTTTTGTATCCTAAAATACCCTTTATAAAATATTTATTGAATTTCAGAAATGCCTTTCTTTAGTAGACAGAGGATTTATCTTCAAATTAATAAAATCGTACATCGACAAATTTAGTCCAGGTGACTCTAGGATACTACAAGAGTACAAATTCAACTTCCTCGAAATCATATGTAATCACGAACATTACATATCCTTCAATTTACCAATACAATACAGCAAATTAAGTCCACGAAATAGATCTCCTGATAACGTACAAGATTTTACATTATCAGAGGAATTCTGCAAGCACCACTTCCTTGTCGGTTTACTTTTACAAGAAGTAAAAACTTCTTTGAACGAAGTAACTCATATTAGAAAAATTGCACTTACTACACTCAAAAATCTCATAGCCAAACACGAATTGGACGAGAGGTATAAAAATAAAAGGCAGATGAATAGGATAGCTTTGATCTACTTACCTTGGTTAGCTGCTGTTTTGGAAAATTTAAATAGATTGGATGTGAAAGGAGAGCTGGATGAAGAGGGGAATAACAGCGTCGTAAATAGGATGTCATCGAGTAGTTCTTTTTTATTTGGAAAAAGTGCTAGTGAATGTACCCCGAGGAGTCACAGATTTACTTTACACATCGATAAAGACAGTCCTTTGCATATTAGGAATTCTGCGTTTTTTGATGCAATTGCTGGACAATGTAAGTATTTCTTATAGCTTGGATTGAATGAAATTATAGTTATTATTTTCAGCTTTGGTTAACGGTAATTCTCTGAGTGTAGACTCTGACATATCCGCAATATCTGGAGACGCCCTATCGAATGTCTCTCAAGAAACTACAATCATTAAAGATGAAAGTCTGAGAAATGGAGATACAAAAAGTCACACTCGTACCACATCCCATGTTTTGAGATACGATAAATTACATCAGCAAGAAGTAAAAGATGTGCTGTTGATATTTCTGTTTATCGTTAAGTATCTAAATGAAGATCAACTTACGTTTTGGTGGGAAAACTATTCCGACCATGATGTAGTCAACTTTTTTACGGTCATGGAACTATGTTTATATTGCTTTAGATATTTGGGAAAGAGAAATATTAATGTTGTCAAAGTTTGTGAATCTGAAGTTGTGAAACCTAAGGCGAAAAAAGCGCACACTTTACCAGCCAGGATGAATCCCTCGGAAATGAATCACGAAAATACCGGGACTTTGGTTATACATACACCTAGAGAGAATTTGGTGGACTCAGGTAATGTATAGTAAAAGTTAAACTTTCATTCATTATATTTTAAAACCAATTAGAATTGTATAAAATTATAGTAGTCTATAATTCAATAAAAACATTACATGTTTGTGAAAAAGTGACATAAGATATCAGTACTTACTTTGCGCATGCTTATGTCAAAATAGTTTAAAGTCAATGGTGCGGCTTCTGTCAAAATTCGCTTGTTTTATGTATTGTCTACCTTGCAAATAAAAATTTATTATATTTCAATTCAATAAAAACATTACATGTGTGTGAACAAGTGACATAAGATATTAGTACTTACTTTGCGCATGCTTATGTCAAAATAATTCAAGGTCAATAGTGCGGTTTCTGTCAAAATTCGCTTGTTTTATGTATTGTCTACCTTGCAAATAAAAATTATATTTATTATAGAAAACGAAATTCATAGACAACAACAAGCAATACTGGAACAGCATCTAGCAAGTGAAATAGGACTGATAACCTTGGATTGTATGGGATTGTATTGCATGCATTTTCGAAAAAAATTGTTGAAATCCGATGCTGAAAACGAAGTACTGAAGAAAATTTTCGATATATATTTAAGTTTCATTCAAATTGGTCAAAGCGAAAATCTATTAAAACATGTTTTTGCTGCGTTAAGAGCATTTATTAATAACTTCTCACTGATTTTGTTCCAAGGTACGTAATAGTTTTTGTAGGTATGCTCCTGAAAAAACTAATTATCCTTTTTCTTTTTTTTAGGAAATGCTGTTCTTTGTGGTAGACTCTGTTATGAACTGTTAAAATGCTGCAATAGTCGATTAGCTTCTATAAGACAAGAATCTTGTGCCATATTATACTTATTGATGCGAAGCAATTTTGAATTTACTGGTCGTAAAGGTCTTACAAGAGTCCATTTGCAGGTTATCATATCAGTTTCACAGATGCTGGGTAATATTGTGGGATTGAACAATGCTCGTTTTCAAGAAAGTTTGTCTTTGATAAACAGCTATGCTTCGAGTGACAAAGCGATGAAAGGAACAGGTATGTTTTTAGATAATATGAATGTATTTTGGGGTGACATTGACTGAGCCCTAAAAGATCTATTGTGCCCCCTCACTTCTACTTACTAGCTCCTTTAGTCCTATTTCCCGGAGGAATTTTAAGATGTCTAGCCTTCAACTTGAGTAAATGTCCCTCTTTTATCCAGTAATCTCCCAGGTGCTGAGCTCTAGGATTCTGAAATGCTGTGCAGTTGGAAAGTATGTGGATGGAGGTTTCTTCTTCCATGCCACAAAATCTGCATTGTAGTTTGTTAAGGTTATATATTTTTTTCAAGGTTTTCCTGTTGAAGTAAAAGATTTAACCAAACGAGTAAGAACTGTATTAATGGCAACCGTTCAAATGAGAGAACATCATCACGATCCTGAAATGCTTGTTGATTTGCAACACAGTCTAGCTAGTTCTTATGCATCGACACCGGAATTGAGACATACATGGCTGGAAACTATGACAAGGCATCATATCAGAGATGGAAATTACTCAGAGGTACTATTAATGCATTTTAATATGTACATAAGTTTACCACGTTCAATTTTGTTTTAGGCTGCTTGTTGTCAACTACACATAGCTGCTTTAATGGCTGAATATTTAAAATTGAAGAGCATACACAGCTGGGGCGCGGAAAAATTCGAACTAATATCATCGAATATCTCAAAAGACGAAAAAGGTTTAAAATTAGATTCCGGCGTTCAAGACATTCAATACACAGAATTCATCTTACAAGAGCAATTGGAACGTTGTGCTGAATATATAGACAAAGCTGAACGTTACGAAGTATTGGGCGAACTATATAAATTGATAATTCCCATACACGAGAAAAAACGCGACTACGACATGCTTAGAAAATGTTACAGCGCTTTGGCGGACAACTACGAAAAAATTATTGAAACTAATCGAAGTGGTAGAAGACTTTTAGGTAGATATTATAGAGTTGGGTTTTATGGACAAGCGTATTTTGAAGAAGATAGTGGAACTGAATACATATACAAAGAACCTAAAGTTACCTCGTTGAGTGAGATTGCTGAAAGATTGTATAAGCAATATTGTGATAAATTCGGATCTGACGTTGTTAAAATGATCCAGGATTCGACACCGGTAAGTTGAGAATTTTACGCGTTAAGCTTTACGATATCTTATAGGCCAGACGATAAGGGTCACAACTACAAGTAATTAGCAATACAGATGATTTTTTTTTTCATAAGTACTGTAATGTTTTTATTATTTATTTGAACTGTTTTTACCGTTGGATAAAATTATACGCTCACTATGGCTAATTACTATTGATTTATTGAAGAAACACCACACTATAATAAACTTAATTTATATACACACTACTTAATGTCTACTAATTTATCTACACTCAGTATAATTGTCCTAATTTATCTTCAACACTATTTATATTCACTATCTGTTCACTCACTGTATACCGAAACTGTTTACCGATTCACTCTATACTGAACAACTCCGACTCACTCGAAAACCCGCGTATATATAGTTCTTTGCAGCTATAGGAATTTCTTGAATTTTACGAATTAGAAAATTCATGAATAAACCATTGTATTGCCTTGTACGGTTCGAGAACAGTCTGAATATTACCTGCGAAAGAACCTTTCTAGAAAGGTCGCATTCATAGTTTGCGACAGGACCGGCTTCTGAATCACTGAGTTCGTAACAGTATTTACATTCAGTAACAAGTGAAAAGGTATATGAGATGATTAATATATAATTTTAAGATATAATTTTTTGCATAACTTTTTCCTATAAAAATATGTAAAAATTAATTTATTACCTTTTATTTATTATTTACAACCTTGACTCTTACCAAAAATTAGGAAAAAATTCTGATTAAATATTTATATTTTTTTCCACCATTCAGAAAGTAGGTCTTGCAGCAGAGTCGCGCTGATGCGAAACACATGCTTAGTTTGCCGAATTTTTTCCGGACAAATCATTGCTCGGACGAAAAAAACGCAAGAGACCTTTTTTATTGCAAAACACTTCCCCTACATGGTGGTATTTTTTATTTTTCTCTACCTTTCTCCCAGCGCAAAATTTTGAGGAATTTCGAAAAAAAAGTTTTTTGTTTTTCTTCTCAATTTAGAAAATCGATAGTCAGGTAAACTTTTTTTTATATTAATCTACATACTTTGGACAACTTATGAAAAAAAAATCAGCCGTCCTTCTAACTACTTGTACTTTTGGTCTAAAATGACCACTACCAACTGGCCTATTACTTTTTTGTTTGAAGGTGAATAAAGCCGAGCTAGATCCAAAGTTAGCATACATACAAGTTACCCATGTTACACCGTATTTTGAAAAACAGGAACTTGAAGATAGATTGACGGAATTCGAGCATAATCATGATATTAATTGTTTCATGTTTGAAACTCCTTTCACAAAAGAAGGTAAAGCTCGAGGGAATCCCGAGGATCAGTGGAAACGAAGAACAATATTAACAAGTAAGTATATCAGCTACGAGCTGTGATACAAAATAATTGATGTTTTCTCTCCAGCTTTGTACTCGTTTCCGTACGTAAAGAAGAGAATAGTAGTAAAAGGGGTAAGACAAACGGAATTGACTCCAATCGAAGTAGCAATAGACGAGATGCAAAGTCGAGTCGCTGAATTAGAAGATGTAGTTTTTACACAACCGACCGATGCCAAAAAATTACAATTAAGACTTCAGGGTAGTGTATGTGTGCAAGTAAACGCCGGTCCATTGGCGTATGCGAGTGTATTTTTAGATCCTGCTCTCAGTAATATGTATCAAGATGAAAGGGTCGAGGAATTGAAGGATATCTTTAGGTAACGTATTGATCTTTTTATACCCAAAAAAACACTCAAAAGGTTTGCTAACAAGTAAACTAAGAACCTAAAATGTATATTGTTTGAATAATGTTTAATTTGCACTTATGTTATATTATACACTCTATACACTTTCACTAATATCTAAAAATGATATAATTCATATTGAAGCTAGAAAACTATTAACCGTAATTAATAATACAATGTATGCTGACAATCAACATTTTGCGCCGAGAGACTAGCTCTGAGACTGAGGAGAGAGCGCGAGAGCCCACGCGCTCAAGGCACATAACGTAACAACGTAACGTAATGGTCAGATCTTTTGCATCGCGACCCCTCTCGCTCCAAGTAACGTAACGGTCAGATTTTCCCCTCGCTCCAACCTAACATAAGGAACTTAAGTTCCAGAAATACTCAACAGGTTTCCAAATAAGTTAATGTTTAATTTGCAGAGACTTCCTAAAAATATGCTATTCGGCTCTTCAAATCAACAGCAAACTTATCAATTCCGAACAGATAGAGTATCAAGAAGTACTTCGTCAAAATTATAAGAAGTTGTGTTCTTCTTTATCGACTTTGTTTGGAGAGACGCTTTGGCCGCACGATGATATGGGTAGTTTTAAAAGGAATAGCATGGCGCTTTTTAGCGCTGTAACAGGAGCGTCGCAAAATTCTAGTACAGCCTGAAAGTATTATGAATACGTAAGATAAGTGAATTAAATTTGCCTTCAGTATGTTGTGTTAGATGATAGAGGTCATTAATACATTTTAAGGTTTTCAACAGTAAGGTTTTTAGTCTTTGGGAATCTCATTTATTATTATAGTTTATTTACGATAAAAAGACGATGTCGTTGCAAAACAAAATATTGTGATGTTGCCAAGCTGTGGTTTTTTCTTTACTTAAATGTAACTAGAGAAGTGAATCAATACAAATAGCGAATACTATTAATTACGTCTCTTACAGCAGTAAGCGGGCCCCCATTTCGGCATTCTCGTTCAAAATAGCTTAACAAAGATGTTACCATCTCTTGACATTTAATGTTCAGCTACTTCGGCATTTTATTAACTACACACTGCAGATTTGCCTAAATAATTAGTTATGAAAATAACTGTTTGTTTAATCTTGAACAAACAATGAATTTGAAAGCACCAAAAAAAACTGTTGGACGATGATCGAATGTCAATAAACGTCAAAACAAACTGGGGAATTTTACCACTTGATTTGACAACATCTTGCAGTTTTGCCAACCCAACTGTTGATGGATGAATTGTATTTAAGGGTGGTAAATTAATATTTATTCTGTTAAGCAGGAAAGCAACTAAAAATAACATCATCGTCTTTTTATCGTGAAAATATTAGTTTATTTTATAAGAATTAATTGAATATATTAATGATCTTTATTATCGAAAAAAATTAGTCAATTGACAAGTATCACTTCTTGACTAGCTAATTTAACCTATTTTTGTTTTGATATTTTAAAAATCTGTTATTAACTGAATACTATATAAATTATTTATTACTTTTTTATTAATATTTGATATTTTCGAAAACTAATATTTTTAATTTTCGTTCTAAAGTAAGTAGATGGCATTTTAGCATTTCACATTATATTGAGTGGTCATTTAGTAAAAAATACTCTGCTATAAAATGTAAATTCTAAATTTATAAATTAATCGAAGCCTTAATAATATGGTATGTGACACTTTTATACTTTTATAAAAAGATATTTCAAGACTGGCAGAGCTAGATTTGTAATTTTAGCAGTAGAATTGCATCTAGCGGTTAAAGAAACCACTTGTTTTTCCGAAATTAGAAAGAATACGGTAAACGCCGCTTAGAACATTTTTTATAACCTCACTTTTTTTGCAATGATATTCATATTATGTGAAATTTGTTTTAAAGTTATTTGTTGCAAAAATAATTAGTGCCAATCACTATAAAGTCCAAAGCCTACCTGTAAACTGGGACAATGGAAAATTAATGTCAAATAAAGTGAGGTTTTAAAAAATATACAACAACTAGGTCCGTTTTCAGTCACCAGGTAGAGTAGTGTTTATATTCAATTTCCAATAGAATTGGTGGCAATTACATATGACAAATATGCCGGTACAGGTCCAGTTGCCAGAAGTGGATCCCCCTTTGACAGTTTAGTCTGAAATTCTTCTATTAGGGACAAAACAGAAGCTACCAATTCCGCCTCCTTAGATTTCTGACTATCATTCGTAGGTGTCGTTCGATCAAAGTATGAGCTATTTTAGTATTTATTCTGATAGCTTCATTTGAGTGTCGGTCTCCTGTAAAATCGTCAACTAGTTTAGTGATGTCATGTAACTTCTTAAGAGATAGCTGTCGACAACCTAGACGCATCTCTTCGCAAATACCAGTGCTGCATCCTCTAATAATCAATTCATGGGCCAGTTCATCCTTTTCTAGACGACTAATAGTCATTCGACGAGCCATTTTCACTAAAAATATATATACACCAGACTCACAAAACTTCAAAAATAAATCACTAGAAAACTCTGAAAACAACCAATCTAATCCCAAAACTGCTAGTAAAATCACTGTTATTATATTTCAAAGAACACTAATGGCACCAAGTTAACATTTACTTAAAAAACTAAAAATCTTGCGCACGACAAATAAACTGGCCCCACGTTGGGCGCCAAATTTATAACATTCCCAACTGATCTAAAATTTTGACTTACTTCGAAAGTTCCAGGGCATTAAGTTTTGCAAAACTAATGCTTTATCAGATGTCATGATTCTTTCGAGCAGCAAATTTGTTTCTATCAGTCATTCCAAGATCTTAGAGCAAACGTATTTAATACATAATTTCCCATCCATGCAGGAATTTCCACCATTATTTGTTGCTTCTAACTTCACTCTATACTAGATTTGCTTCTTTCAAGGTTTTTAAATTTTTTTTGGTCCCCTCTCCTCTTTTTAGTTTTCTTTAGTTTCTTTTAGTTGTCTTCAAAATTTTCTTTCTTATATTAATTGATTAATCATATTTAAACAAAATACATATATTTTAAAAAATTTATGTAGGTATTAAATAATTTGCTCCATATATAGTAGTTTTCTTGATAATTTCGGATTGGCAAGCGATAGTTTCTTTGGTAGTTTATGCTTTCTAGATGTCCAATATATTTTTTAAAAGCACATTTAAAATATAAAACATTTACGTCTACATATAACATAAAAATACATCCGCTTTGAAACGTGAAAGCTGTCAGTGCATAGAGTTTAAAGAACACCAGTAAAAATTTGATAGCTTTTTGGAATGGAATTATTCGAGAAATAGAATATGGAAAAATAACATGAAATGAAAAAATACAGAGAATGTATATTCATTTTCATTAAAATATAATAAATTCAGTGTATAAACAACATAGGCTCTGTGTACTTATTTCCAATGTTGTCGACATGGATTATGCTCATCTTTTCAATATAAATATACGATTAAGCTTAATATTTATAAAATACATAAATTATTGTTTATCTAATTTAATATTATATTGTGCAAAATAAATTAATGCTTTTCACTAAAAATAGGGAAATCTAGAAAGCTGTCCATACATAGACATACAAAATACAGTAACTCGAAACATTATATCTAAATTAGAATAAGATAATGTCTGTTAGTCTTTGGTGTTAGTTTTTATTTGTACGTGACCTTGAGTGGTTCACACAAAAGTTAAGGATTCACAAATATAGGGAATACCCATAATTGTTGATTTTATTATACTGACTTTTTAAGTTCATTGCTCTATGAACGCAACCTTTTTTTATTTGCTAAATAATATACTGGGATTGCTTGATAATGACGTTTACAAGATAAGACTTGAATATTTGTTTCTAAAATTTGTTTTACTGAAGGCAATATAAGTCAAATGACTTTTCAATATCCAGTAGGAAGGAATTGTACGAATTACAATATGAATAACATTAAATTACCTAGTATATTATAGATTCATTATATTTATTTGTCAACTTTGTAAGATTTTAAAGGAAATCCATTTAGTTAGTGTAACTTGTATATTATTTAAATACACTTGAATATGCACAAATTATTAATAATGTAAATATTTTTTATTGATTTTACATATTTACAAATTTAGCTACTTGAAAAGTATTTTTTCTTTTTGTATTTTTAGTATTGCAAAGATAATTACTCCATACGTTATAAAAATGTGAATGTCTTTAATATTGTGTGGGCTGTGAGCTATCATTAAATGAATTCATAATGGTCAGCTAGTGTTTAAGTTAATACGTCAGTAACAGAAATAATGAATAACGTTTGATTAAATTATTAAAATTTAATATGTTGGTGAGAGCATTGAAAAATTGCTCTATCTCACTAAAATTGTCAAAAAGTTCTCGGACTAATACGTTCAGATGTTGATTACTGTTTCTGTAGCTGACTATTAGTATTCTAATTTAATTTTGCCAAATAAAAAAATTGTAATGTTTTTGTTATTAATTATTGTTCGTCTCATGACAAGTTAAATATTCTTTTAAATGTGTAGGTACCATTATTTTTGTAAATTAAGTTTGTAGTTTATGTATATTTTTGTAATTCACTGTTTTTTTCGTTGGTTAACACATTGATAAACTTCATTGTCACGATATCTAATTTGCACAAAGTACAATTCAATCACATTGGAGATCGTCTAAAAACAATAATTTGTTTATTTAAAATGAGATATTCTGTTCTACTCCAAAATATTAACTCACTTGGAGATTTTCTACAAAAGTGATCAGAATCTAATGGGCTGAAGTTATAATTTAAAATTGTTGTTTAAACCGTCGCTAAACATTGGAATTCAAATTATGTAACAAAATAATCTTCCAAATAACAAGCTGTCAAGTGTTGTTTACGAAAAAGTGACGTCACAGACGGTCGCCATTCACACACAACGACAATGTGTTGTGGTATTGTATCCATCATGTTAATATAATGTGATTATGTGAACTTTGTCAATATGTTGATAGTTTTATTTCGTTATTTAAGAAATAAATATTGTTTAGGAATAGTGAGTGTTTTATTTAAAAAACCTGTAATACGTACGGCTCCTGCACAGTGGCAGATGTAGGGTTGTAAGATTAAGGACATCAAAGGCCTTAGCAATTGCTTTGAAGAAATTAAAACGACATACCGTTCATTCGCCATCTTTATAGACAGGCGACAGCACGCGAACGGCAGCCCTAGAAGCCTTATCCATTAAGGACATCTTAAGTGGAGCCATTTTAGATATGAAAACAGACTAAATGGCCACTAAACTTCTCCCCAGTCCCAAATATGAGGTAGAAATACCTCACAGAAAGGACTGGCAAGACCCAAGCAGACTGGAGTTTCCCCGAGGAGAGACTGGGGAAGGGACAGGAACATGGGTGTATAGTGAAATGAGCAACACAAGATGCTCCTTCTTATTAGGAGAACATACATTTATGCTATCATAGAATGTGTCAGAATTAACAAACATAGGACTGACACTAATAGGATAAACACAGATAAACATACTAACTGACAGCCAGGCAGCCCTTGCAGCTTTAAACATCCGCAAGGTAACATCCAGGCTGGTAGAAGAATGCCAGAAAGAACTAAATGAACTAGCAGACCACATTAAATTAAGACTAGTGTGGGTGCCGGGACATAACGGTATTTCTGGAAATGAACAAGCTGATGAAATCGCGAGAAGAGCATGTTGGACCAGAACCAGCTCTTGGGACTACAAAGAAGGTAGTCCGAGGGCAAATACAAAAAATGGGTACAAAGCCAACATAGACTTCAGTGGAGGTACACAGTAAAACCTTCATAGGTGACACATGTGTAAAACGGGCCGAAGAAGTACTGAATATCAGTAGAAATAAGCTAAGAATTATTACAGGTTATCTAACGGATCATACCCCGGTAAAAGATCACCTGCATAAAATAAGGTTATATAACGGGGACCTCAGCTGCAGACTTTGTGGCATGGAGACCGAGAACGTAACCCATATCTTATCTGACTGTGAGGCACTGGACTCGAGGAGACAAACAATCTTCGAAGAAGCTAATGTGCCACCTGAAGTATATGGCACATATCCAATGGATCTATAAAAAGACAGGCGACAGCCAAACTGTACTGTCTTAAACGCACTCCGAGACAATTGTAAGCTGATGGTAGCCTGGGTAGAACAGCAAGAGGGTCATTAGGGCAACGAAAAGGTGAAAGTTTTGCTGGAGAAATCTTAACAATGCAGCATCGACAATAAACAATAATACAATGACCAAAAGATGTCTAAAATGGTGGGAAACTTTACCATACGGTTGAAAGACTTACTAGCATTTAAGGTCGTCCTAATGAGCAGATATGAAAACTGTCAACGAAATAATAGTAGGAATGTTGACAGTCATGCAGAGCTAATGACGAATCCACTATAACTGTCAAATCGCATATGAATAGAATCAATACTAAGGAAACAAATTTTTTATTTATAAAATCATAGTTAACAAGTTCAAGTAGTTCTTAAAGGTATGAATAAAAAAAAAGTATTTACATGGAATCGGCGCTAATCCGAAAAAGCGCGGTACTCTTAATTACAGTTTCATATGTTTGTGTAATAATAAAGTAATAGTATAAAGAGGGATAGAGAACGAAAAGTATTCCAATATCAACCAGGAACTTTTTCGATTTTAAAGACTCAAAGATCATGATAAAGCGAGTTATGCGGCAAGTTTGAATGTTAAACAAAAAGTGTAATTGTGTTTTAAAAAATTGTTATCTCAAAATTAAGAAGTCTATAATTAAAATATTTTGGGATTGATTTATCACCTTGTTGAACGATATTCAACGAAGCCATGAAAATTGAAAAACTTGACCATGAACAAAGTGAGCATGATGATGAAATATGTGCACTGCAACACTAATAAGTTTGGATTAGCGCGACTTCTCTGTATAATATAATGGATGGTTTTTATCTGTCATTATAACAAATATTTACATGCAATTAAAATTTGTTCAAAATAAAGTTCATGATGGAGATAGAAAGTAAAACAACCCCATTTTACACAAAGTAGCAATATTTTTTTGAAATTACCCATATAAATGCCAAACATTTTCATCTTAATGCTTTGTAAAATTATCAAATATTTGTTTCATCTTAATTCATGAATATGTATGAAATTACATATTATTTTAAACCTAATCGTAAATTTCAACAGCTTATATTCTAACTTTCAGATGATTTGTCTATATCTTTATCTTTCTTTTTCTTCTTCTTTTTCTTTTTTTCTGTTTCTTCAGTAGCTTCCGGTTCTGGTTCAGGTTCAGCTTCTGGTATTTCCTCTTCATTATCTACTTTCCTCTTCTTCTTCTTCTTTTTCTCTGATTTATCTCCAGCTTCTTCGGTTGATGTATTGGCTGCTGAGATGCTCAGTTTACGTTTTTTCTCTTCCGAATCGTCAGTGTCTTGTTTATCGTTATCTTGTTTAGGTACAGAATAATCTACATAGCTATTTAACCATTCTTTTGGAGTATTTTCATTGGGTTTACCATGTTTATCCAATTGTCCTTGAGCAATAAGAATTTTCTTTTGGCTAGCTCTTGGTCCCAAGCCCCATTTTCTTGGATACAAGTCCCTTTCCATAATCACCCTCTTTATTTTAGCAGCTACACCATGATTACAACAGGCTATAGTTGAAGTGGTCATTAACGCTATACCTAATGCTACAGCTTCACCTTTAGTTGTTACTATAACTATTTCTTCATTCAACTCAATTCCATCCTCAAATCTCAGTATACCAGGAATTAAAATTTTTGCTCCATAGCATACTGCATTTACAGAGCTATCTTTCATAATTATTCTTTTATGTTGAACTAATAGACCTTCTAATGGTTTAATGACTCTCCTAAGGTAAGTTTCATCTTTGTGGTTATCAAATATCCACTGTGCATCTAAAACATCATGTAGAGTAGCTGTATCATCCATCTCTCCCTAAAAATAAATAAACGAAGATAAAATTATATGAAATGTATTTATATTGATAAAATTATTACTTGTATTCCTGATCTGACACGCCTCAACTCCAACATTTGTCCTCCTACTCCAGATAATAATCCTAAATGAACACACATGGTACGGATGTAAGAGCCTGCTTCACATTTCACCCAGAAAGCACCCATGTTTCTAGTTTCATCGTAATCCAGTAATTTACTGTCGTAAACAGTTCTAACTCTTAATTGTCTTTTAACTGCCGAAATTAAAGGTGGTCTTTGAAACAATGCACCTTTTAGTTTTTCTAGGGACTGAACTACTTTCTTGAAATCAACAGCTGAATGCAGTTTGAAAACTGAAACATACTCTTTACCAGCAGCTTGTTGAGATTTGACCAAACGAGTTGCTCTTTCAATGCAGACAATAAGACAACCTATACAAAAGAACAAAATTAGGATATCATTTTGAAAGATGAATTATTCAACCTACCAGTGGTTTTAGGATCGAGAGTTCCAGAATGTCCAGTTTTTTCTACACGTAAAATTCTCTTGATCCAAGCAACTACCTCATGACTGCTGGGATTACTTGGTTTATCAAGATTGATGAAACCTGATTTTACATATTCTGAAATGTCTCTTCTTAAAGGAGATGATCCCGAAGGTATTGGAACGTAATGATTAGTTCTTACATTTAAACGATCGAAATGTTTCAATAAAAGTGGCCAATTTGAGGCATCAAGCTTTGCTGCTTTTTCCGAGGATTCAATTGAAAAATGATTTTCAGTTTGTAATTTACTTACATCAAGTTTGGATTTTTTCTTTTTAGTTTTTGTAGTATCTTCCATGTTTTCCCAAATTTATCACCGGAACACGTGTTATTATTTTAGGTTACCTTGAAGCGCACTTCCAATAGACCATTTAAGGTCACATGACTTTGACAGGTCGGCCATCTTGTCTGGGAGCAAACAAAGCTATTAGCGTTCCATTAGTTTGTGCATCTTTGTATGATCTAAGTCAGTCTAAGTACATTTTATTTTTAAATTTTGTGTTTGTGGTGAGTAGACGAGTTCGTAGTAAGAATGTGTGCTCTTCGAAGTTTTTATTATTCAACTTTAAGCGAAGATGTGAAGAAACGTTATGACGATAAAATAAAGATTGTTTGTGACATAGACCCATACACTCTGAAGTCGAACGATCTTAAATTAAATGTATTGTCGTTGCCAAAAATAAAAACAATAGACCTAGTGAACTATTTAATTCTTTCGAAAAGTTATTATAGTGGAGAACAGATGAAAGCTTATAAGTCATTGGAAGCTTACAAATATTATGAAGCTGGATTTGTCCGTGATGTGTTGGCTGCTCAGATGAATTCTGAAGCTTACTTAGTGGTTGCAAAGGTAAGAATCTGAACTTTTCCTGGTAAAATACACTCCGAATCTATGATTCCTTATACCTTCAGTGATTTTCATACAATATTTTTTTCAGGTCAGACATTCCCAAAGAATGAATCAGAAGCCGTTGAGTACCTGGATAGTAATAATGTCGGATGGATCAATATCTTGTGCCCACTGTAATTGTATGGCTGGTTTGGGGGAAGTTTGTAGCCATGTTGCGGCTGTTCTATTTTACCTAAAAGCAAGGCCTGATGGTCCATCAAAATCTGAAGTGGCCTGTACAGATACCCTTGCTCAATGGCCAGTGCCTTCAACCTCAAGAGGTGCAGACATGCTGAGAATCAGAGATATGGACTGGTCAAGAACTGGTAAGACAATATCCACTCCCCAAATCAAACCCTTAGAAGTAGGCGAAATGGACAAACTATTAAGAAATATTAGCAAACTTGAAATAACGCCTGCTATATTTAGGATTCGGGAACCGTATGCTACTGAAATGGCAGAAGCTACGACTTCCCATTCAAATCTTCCAAGTGGTTTGAATGAATTATACAACAAAGAGGCTATCGATAAAACATATGATGAGATTCTTTGTGCTACAAGAGCAATAGATCTGCAATTAGGTGAAGATGAAATCAAGAAAATTGAGGAAGTCACAAGGAAACAAGCAAAGAGTACCCTATGGTACAAATACAGAGCGGGAAGAATCACTGCATCAAAATTCAAGAGTGTTTCCAAGGGACATATATCAAAACCTTCCTTGTCTGTAGTGAAGGGAATTTGTTACCCTCAGAAAGTACAGTTCTATTCCAAACAAACGGAATATGGTTTGAAGAATGAAAGAATAGCAATAAAAGAGTATACAGAAGAAATGAAAAAAAGGCATGTGAATGTTTCCATAAAAAGTGTGGGTTTCATCATTTCTGCCGAACACTCAGAGTTTGGGGCTTCTCCAGACAGTGTAGTGAACTGTGAGTGCTGTTCAGAAGGGTGTGTTGAAGTGAAGTGCCCTTACACCCTGAAAAATGTAAGCCTTGAACAATATGTTTTAAGCAAATATTCTTGTTTATCAGACTCGTACTGTCTGAAAGATTCACATACATATTATTATCAAGTCCAATTACAAATGTATGTAACAAATACAAAATATTGTGACTTTGTAATTTGGTCCAAAAATGTCTTATTCATACAAAGAATTACATACAATGAACAATTTTTGTTGTCAAATTTGAATAAATGTGCGGATTATTTCAAATTTGTCATCAAACCAGAGCTTTATGCTCAATTTTTCACGAAAAAATCTGGCCTTGCAAGGGTTGAATTATGGTGCTCATGCAAGAATCCTGATGATGGCCGTCCAATGCTGAGATGTGATAATGATGAATGCAGCATTGGGTGGTATCATTTTGATTGTATGGGATTTTTGGAAATTCCAAATGACTCTTGGTTTTGTCCAATTTGTTTATAACTGTAATTTTGTAAGTAGCTATTTTATAATATACATTCATAAGCATATTTTATCGTGTTATTGAACTTCCCTCTCACTCAGCGTTTAATTTCAGTTTGGTACATTCATCATCATAAGTAAATATAAAGACAACAAATTTCTTTCTACAAGTATTTAATAATTTGAAATGAAAAGATACAAAAATTCAGTAATTTAACATAAACATTATTTTTAAAATTAACATAATGCAATACATGTGGAAAAACAACTTTTTCTACACCCATGTTGTTTATTCCATAGGAATTTGTGATGAACATAAATTAATGAAGGCACTACAAACCACTAAAATTTTGTCAATAGCACTTAAACTTTCTTTTTCACCATCTCTATTTATTGAGAGCATACTAATAGGAATAGGACCTGAACAAATTTTAAATTTTTTTTTTAGAAGTCCTATAACTCTCTCTACATGTATTCTAACATTGGCAATTTTTCGGGTACTTTCTAAATCAGTTGGATGAAGCTGATCTTTATTTTTAGTGAAAGCTGGTATTTCTAAATGAGCTCCTAATATCTCTACAGCATCTTGTATTAAAAACCCTCTATCGGCTAATATAATATCACCAGGTAAAATACAATTTAAGAACCCACAGTTTTCTGTCAAGAATTTATCACTTGTTCGTCCACCCCAAGCTGAAGAAATATATGATATTGTACCATGTGGTGTTATTCCTATTAAAAATTTAATTGTTTGGTGGTGTTTGTAGTTAGACCAGCATTGAGCAGCATTCAAAAAACCCGAAGGAGTTTCTGTGAAGATTTCAAAACAGTCGATTATAACTACTACACGACTACCAAAATTTTCTTTAAAACATGCTGGTACATTTTTTTTCAATTGTTCCCTATTGGGCCATTCAACTAGTTCTTTGAATAGCATATAAAAAACATCTAAACATTTATAAAATGTATCAGAGGCTGTTGGTGGAGAAACAGAGAATTTGTATGACAGATATTTGAAAGGTAAATTCAGTCTTAATTTCATTAATGTTAATAAAAACTGTTTGAATGGAGACAATACACTTTTAGTCGACAAACGCACAGCTACCACTTCAAACACCTCAAACATCATTGCTGCCAATGGAAAACCAGTGAAATATAGCACTTTAGAATCATTTCCTACAAATGCGTCTTCACTGATTTCAAATTTGTTCACCTTCTCTTCCAATTTATGAAGTTTTTCATTGCAGAAATTAATGTCCTGAAATACTTTTTCCAAATAATCCATCTCTAGGTCAGTCTGAATGGCGATACTACACTTTCCACTTTGTTCTTCGATTATTTCTTCCAGTGGATCTGTTACATCAATACTTGTTGAACAGCTTGCAATAGGTACATCTTCTGCTTGTAAATCAGTATCATTCTGTAATAGAAAAATAAAATAAACTCTGTTTTCTTAATAATTAATTGAAAAAATGATTTTAATCTTTTAATCTAATTTTGTATTAAAATGGTATGACCGTTAAATAAATAAATGTCAATACCGAGTTTACAGACTTAAGAAAAAGTACTTACTAGTATACGTCTTTTTTTTCTTTCATGTCTTTGAAAAGCCTGCTGGTTTTTGGTGTTTATACTTTTGTACCCCATATTTACAGATGGAATCCAGTCAGGATTATCCTTATCCAATAATGTAGCAGGTTCTCCTGGTGATTAAATTAATATATAGATAAGTAAGGTTTTAATAATCACAATCATAATGTTCACCTACCTTTAATGAAATGTTTGGAACATATACTTGCGTTCTTCAAAAAAGCTTCTGAATCTCCACGTTTTAATGCTCTAATCCAACAAGCTCTACGCTCTTTTGATAATGCATCTAATAATTCACCCCTATCTTTTAACGCTGCTGGGATTCTAAATAATCGTACATTATCCCTTTCTCTTCTCTTTGAACATCCAACAACAGAACAAAACGACGGCATTATTCTTAATTTATTCACACAAACTTGATATCATAACAACATAAACAAAGCGAAGTTCAGGTTTGTTTGCTCCCAGGCAATATGGCGGACGGTTTGTGACGTCATCCTTTAATGGTCTATATAATGCTTTGTTGTTTATAAAATATATGAAACCTATTACTGGGAGTAGAGAGAAACAAACTAGGGCTAACTCAATTTTACTAACATTGAAAATTAGCTTCAATTTCTCAAAATATACAAACTAAATAACAAAAATATTTAGCAAACTTCTCCATACACAAAAAGACACCAAATCCAGTCTCAGTGTGTCCAACACTAATGAGAAAAAAAAAATCCCTGTTCTCATAACAAAAGTTTCTGTGAGTTCCACAGATATAAATTATTAATGTTTGTGATGAGGCAGTAGGTTATCTATGGTAGTCACAACTCTTCTGTCAACTTCACACTTCAACAGTCATTAATCTGATTTATGGTTAGGTTTATTTAATTGTATTTTCTAGTTGTATTTCTTTAAATAAAATCAAATACGCATTTTATTATTGAAATTAACATTCATACTGACTTGTTTCCTGTCAAGTGAAGTGCATAAAATCAAGAAATATTTTGTTACCGTTCTGTGTTCAAGTGTATGAATAATTTGTTGATATTTAAAACATTCAATTTCCAAAATAAAGTAGCACTCCAGCAGGTAATATTTTTGATACAACCAAATGACTACTGCAGCCCGTCCAACTTTCGAACCTGCAAGAGGTGGACAGGGAAGAAATGAAAAAGATCTTAGTGCTATTTCTAGACAATATTCCAGTAGAGATTTACCAGGACATACCAAACTAAAATACAGGTAATATTTATATTTGATGTGAATTTAAAGTGTAAAAGAAATATTAAAACCTTCATAATCCTATGCATTATAATTTTTTGAATAGCTGTATCCATTTTTTATGAATATCTTGAGAATTGAATACCACTTTAGCTGAATGGTGAAGTAATAATAATTAATTTTCAGGGAACATGGACAAGGAACAGTTGATGAAACCAGATCCAGAGATTTTAGAAAGGAGCTTGAAGAACGTGAGAGAGAAAAGCGACCAGGAGTGAGAACAGTTGAACACAGTAAGAGACTGAAATTGGATCAAGTTCCAGCTGCTAGTTTAGATGCAGATGATCCTCTAGATGAAGAAGATTCAGATTCAAGTGAAGATGATGATGATACAGAAGCACTACTTGCTGAATTGAGTAAAATTAAAAAGGAAAGAGCTATAGATATTGCAAAAAAAGAAATTGAAAAAAGACAGGAAGAAGAGAGAATACGAATGGAAAATATCTTGAGTGGAAATCCTTTGTTAACCCATTATTCAGCAGGTTCAAATAAAACCGATCACAAAGTGAAAAGGAGATGGGATGATGATGTGGTATTTAAAAATTGTGCAAAGTCAGAACCTGAAAAGAAAGCGAATGTTTTTATAAATGACTCTTTGAGATCTGAGTTTCATAAAAAATTCATGGAAAAATATGTTAAATAATTTAATTGTAACAAAAAATATTCTAAGGTATTTGTGTATTTAAACTGTTTATATAAAATCAATAAAATATGTCTTCAAAAAACAAGTTTTAATTTAAAAAATTAATCCCAACTTAGTTTCTTTCATCTAATTCACATCCTCAAACCCAAAATTTTCATGCCCAATCCTTAAAGGGGAAAATATATTTGAAAGAGCATGAAATATAACTAGTATTACCAGTGAATAGATATAAACTCATTAAAGAGTTTGACGCTACAATATTTTTACTGTATAAAAGATAGAAATAAATTGTTCGTGACCATCTTATTAAACCATTCAAGTTATAAGATATATATTTTACACTGAGATGCAATTATAAGTTCATTTCAGCTCAGTGGGGATATCTACTCCCTAGAACGTAAGTTAAAAAGATGTACCCCCATATATCCAAAACTAACTAACTTAAACTAATGAATGTGATAAGCATGGAAATTCGCTTTATTGTCTTTGACATCTTGATTTAATATAACTGCAAATTATCTCTATTTTTTTTCAGGTTCAAAATTATGTATTATCTTTGAGCCCCCATTGAGAGATATCCCACCCCTATGTGGTGGGGGAATACCAGTGGCGGATTTGCCATAAGGCCCAGTAGGCCCGGGCCTAGGGCGGCCAGATACGAAGGGCGGCAATCGTGCCAAAAAAACTCAGTGATGATAACAAGAAATAACTCAAATGCAAAGTATCTCAAAATATTTTAGAGGCTCGCGTACCGTACGTATGATTATAATCTTCCTAAATCACTATTTTTGAGTATTAAAGTATAAATACTTTCGTACATCGTGCTTAAAAAATAGTTCGTACGTTTAGTTTAATATTAGTGATCTAGGAAGAATACCTATCCTATTGTTATTACAAAAACAACTCAGCGGTGTCGCGCGAACATTCTAGAAAGCTCTACACGACGCTAGAATGCGTGCGCGCGCCGCCCCGCAGGAAGGATCTAGAAACGGTGCAAGCGCGACGGAAATACGCGCGACGTGAGAGTGAGCAAGACAGCGCGCGGCATGCATACACGCGCGCGTTCTGGAAACTGCCCGACTATTCTAGTATAACGTTGCACCGGTATATATAAGCTACGGGTTTGGACGGTGGGACAGTTCAGTTTAGTGAGCGATTGAGTGCGATACTGCTTAAGTTGAATATGGACGGAAAGAAAAGGGTAAGGTTAAGTGGGGCAGAGTATCGCAAGAGAGCTAAAGAAAAAGATGATAAACAAAAAGATACGATTAAAAAAACACGGAAATTAGACGATTTCTTTGGAAAACTTGATGTTCCAAGTAGTAGTGGCGCTCCGTCAACTGATGATTCTGCAGTGTCTTCAAGTGAAAATACTTTGATCGATGTGGCAAGCATATCGAAAGAACAAGCCGAAGATGTCCCTCTAGTACCAGGAGTGGCAGGAGTAGGAGTGCAGCCCAATCCTACGGACGAGGAGCTCTACGAAATCAGCGACGATCCAGCTAAATGGACAATCGACGAGTTCACGCGTGATCACATTTGTAAGAACGGAGCCAATCAAAACATCCAAAATGATTTTCCTAAAAGTGAGCGCATTTACAAAGATAAAGCGCGACAGTTGTCGAGACATTTATTCGAACGTCAGCTTCTGAACGGTGAAAAAGTTCCGCGAAAGTGGCTAATTTATTCCAAAAGTACTGGATGTGTTTTTTGTGGTCCTTGTCTGCTTTTTAATAGCGGGGAGAGTCAGTTCGACAAAAAAGAAGGTTTCAATGACTGGAAAAATTCATATCATCGAGTGTCAACTCATGAGAATTCGCCTACTCACAAATTATCTGTTCTGCATATGAAAGAACGAAGCAACGTGCTAGGTCGCATTGACCGCGCATTAACAATGCAATTAGATGAAGAAATAAATTACTGGAGAAACATTCTGAAAAGAGTAGTTGCATGCGTAAAAGCGCTTGCGTCACGTGGTTTGCCTTTCAGAGGACACGAAGAAAAATTTGGATCAATCCACAATGGAAATTATTTGATGTCCTTAGAGCTTATCGCTGAGTTCGATCCGTTCTTAGCCAAACACATTACACGTTATGGAAATCCAGGCTCAGGATTTACGAGTTATCTTTCTTCAACAACATGCGAAGAATTCATTCGACTTATGGGAAACAAAGTTTTGGAAACAATTGTTATGGAAATATTAACCGCAAAATATTTTTCTCTGATTATTGACTCGACACCGGATATATCTCACGTAGACCAGCTCACTTATGTTATCAGATATGTCCTGCCTAATGGGTCACCTGTAGAACGGTTCCTCAAGTTTATTCCAAACACAGGCCACAAATCACAACAAATGGCAGATGCTGTTACCTCAACTTTAACTGAATTGGGAATTGACATTTAAAACTGCCGCGGGCAATCATATGACAATGCAGCTAACATGTCAGGCATATACAACGGCCTGCAAGCTAAAATAAAGGAAATTTCACCCCTTGCCGACTATGTTCCCTGTTCAGCACACTCGCTTAATTTAGTAGGTGAATGTGCTGCTGAAAGCAGCCAAGAGGCTTGTTCGTTCTTTTTTCTACTCCAAGAGTTATACAATTTCTTTGCAGCGTCAACTCAGCGTTGGGAACTCCTTCAAACCCATTTCACCGTCAAAAGTCTATCAACGACTCGTTGGTCAGCTCGTGCAGACGCATGCAAAAGTTTACGCGAATCCTGGAATGAAATCCATAAAGCGCTAGTCACCATCGAAAATGACACACAACAGAAGAGAACCGTTATATGCGAAGCAAGAGGTATTCGTTTGAAACTGGAACGTTTTGAAACGGCTCTCATGGCTGTTTTTTGGGGATGTTTACTAGATCGCATTAACGCCACAAGTAAAAAACTTCAGAGTGTGGAAATTGACATTACTATTGTTATAGAACTGTACGAGGCTTTAATACATTTTGTTGGCGAAACAAGAGAGAATTTCGATGAATTCGAAAAAAAAGCGAATAAACTGTCCTTCGTACAGGAATATGAAAAAGATTTTCGACGCAATCGAAAGCGTAAGCTGCTTCCTGGCGAGACTAATACAGGTGAAGAGATGCAACAAAGTGGCCGTGAAAATTTTAGAATACATACTTTTTTGGTAGTAATTGATACATTGTCAGAAGAACTGAAAAGACGCCGGGATGCTTATAAATTACTCTACAATAAATTCCACTTTATTACCAACCTGAAGAATCTTAGCATCTCAGAAGTCGAAGATAAGGCCAAAGCATTGCAAATGATTTATTCTACTGACTTAGAAGACAATTTTACAGAAGAATGTCTTCATTTTCGTTCCCACTGCAGCATAAAAAATGAGGAGCAAAAGAGTGCAGTCAGTTTGTTGAAATGGTTACGAACCGAAGGTCTTCAAACCATTTATCCAAACGTGGATATTGGTCTTCGTATGTGTGTGTGTACACCCGCCAGTAACTGTACAGGAGAAAGATCGTTTTCTTGTTTGCGCAGAGTTAAAAACTATTTACGCACTACAATGACGGAGCAGAGGCTAAACGATCTTGCTTTGCTTAACATAGAAGCTGATTTTTTAAGGAAATTGAATTGCGAAGATTTAATTAATAATTTTGCTGCGCTTAAGTGCAGACGACGAGTTTTGTAACACATTGTAAAACCTTTATTTTATTAAAAAGGAAACCTAAAACCATTTTAAATGTTTTATTCAAATTTCCAATCATCCCTGGCCTCGGAAAATATTATAAACTAGCTTTATAAGCTAGCTTTTAGTTAACAATTTTCTGAATCAAATAAAAGTGGCAATGAAGTAAATTCATGAATTATGTATCTAGTCTCTAATGATCGGTGCTGAGAAAAGGGCGGCACATGGCCTGGGGCCTAGAGCGGCTAGGACTGCAAATCCGCCACTGGGGAATACTATTACAGACCGGAACTTGCAAATTTCATAGAATAGTTTAGGCCCGATGGTATTTAAAAATGAATAAATAGTTACAAGGGTTGGAAAACAAAATAAATACAGACTTATTCATAGTCAATGTTAGTGGCTACAAGAATGGGAAAAGCTATAAGCAATAGCATAGGCGTGCGCAGACTTTTTTATTAGGGGGGGCAAACATCAAATAGAAATCTTTTGATGAAAAAATAAAGAGCCGTGTCCGCCGAAACACTGCTTTTGCATATTGCCGCCCTTTAATTTCCCACAATTCATTCTAAGAATAAAAAACTGCTGTTGTATCATTCGAAAGAACTTTAAAATTTGAAAATTTTCATAGATTGATATTTCGAAGAATTGGGGTGGACCCTGCCCCCCTGTAGGCACGCCTATGAGCAAAAGAGTAATGCGGAAACCGTTGTAAAAAAAGGAGCTAAAAAGGCTTAGGAGCATTTAAATTTAAATGCTGAATGAATAATTCAAAAAGAGTAATCTAGGATTTAAAATGATTTTATATTTACATCGTGCACCAGGGGCGTATATGAAGGGGGGGTTGAATCCCCCCATGAAAAACACAATAGAGGTACATTAATGTTTTATTAGCATACTGCCTTCGGCGGTGTCTTCAGTGAAGCTTTCCTCCTCTAAACCAATCAGATGAACCCCCCCATGTAAAAGTTATAGCTACGTGACTGTCGTGCACTTTTGACTTTATAAAGCCAAGGTCTTTCTATATAAAGTGAGACTATACTTGATCATGTGTCCACGACATTTTTACATGCTTTTTATGAAATATGTTGTGGAAATAAATAAATGGAATTGCAAAAAATTGACACAAAATATTTGTCACCTCATTTTCTTTTCTGTTTTGTACACTTGATATTTTTATTTATTATGTATATTTTAACAAACAACGAGTACGCCTCTGTATTTCCAACAACCTGTTTAATATCTACCTGCCCACACTACTTTACAAAAGCATGCTTTACCAGGCTTTGCTTAGTACAGAATCTAGCGAGACTTAATTTACAGACGCTCACTCCTCACTCTTTAGTCTCAACAAACGCGTAGGAAGGCGTGTTAAGTGGGTAAATAACATGCAGTCTGTGTTGGCTTTTTGTTTATTATTTGTTACATTATGGAATGTATCTTCGTGTTCACATTCCGGAATTTATATTGATAATGGACTGGATCAAACGGCCATGGAACGAGCTATGACTAGAGATGAAAAGAAAGAAATGGAATTGGAGATTTTAAATTTATTGGGATTACCTAAGAGACCTAGAAAGGTCAGTAAGAGTCCTTTAAAAAGGTCAGCGCCGAGATTTCTTCTGGATATTTATAAATCTTTGATGGAGCAAGATAATGATGAGAATAATAGGGCGAAAAGAGAATCTGATGTTTATCTTAGTGGCGAGGAACAGCATCAGATCGACGAAAGTGATATTATTATGACTTTTGAGAGTGCAAGTAAGTTTTTTATTATACTTTATATAATTGTGGTAAATTCGAAGATCTCAGTATAATTTTAAATACATTTGGTGGAAGAAAATAGGTATTTTAGATTTTCCCAAAACTAAATGTTTACTTATTTATCATTCAACAGAGAGTTGAAAAGTTGGAATCACAGTGGCTACTATTTTAAGAAGTCTGTTTGTTTATAATTCGTACAAAATTGCTTATACATTTACGTTACTTTAATTTCAATTCCAAATTATTATACACTGCACATCGTAATTGATATTTTTTTTATAAAGTTTTAAAACTGGGAAATTATAAGATACCCTTTCAAGAAGACAAGTTAATTTCCATTTAATATAAAGTGCATTCTAAGTTCAATAAATTGAGATAACTAGGTAGCACTGAAAATAATATGAATCCTACTTCCAAATGAATAAAATTTTTTATGTGGAAGTATTGATGGCACTAGATGCAATTAAGATAAGGGTATGATTCAGTTATCCAATTTAGAAAATATTAGGGAACAAAAGTAAACATTAACTTATAGTCCAGTAAACGAAGGTGTCAACATATGGGCAACTGGTCCAGCAAGAGCAATTTTTTTTTAAATTTGCAGGTTATGTTAGGCACATTAAATTCCCAAAATGTCAGGCACCTGACCATTGTGGAAGGGTGGGAAAATGGCTCTGAAATTCCAGAAAATCCGTTTTCCCGCAATATCTGCCGAGATTTGACCACTGGAGAATTTTTGTTCAGACGAAAAAAAAGAGCGGTTCCTTGCCCACAAAAATGATCCTAAGCATTTTTCCGAAAAATTAGATAGTTTTCGAGATAAATGGCCCGAACGCCGACCCAAAATTGAGCTCCAGGCCGGCTTATAGAGAGCACGCTCCGAGGGCATGACGTCCCCAAGTAAATTACTAATTTTTTAATAACTCGCGTGAAAATCAATATTTTTTAATGAATCAAAGTGCGGGTGAAAGAAGGGATCTGTGGCTACTAAGGCGTGTTTTCATCCACTAAATTCGTGCTCCTGGGTCATTGGAAAACCAGGCCAAAATTCGTGTTTGCTAGATTTTTTAATGCTTCCATGGATTTATTCATATTATTTTCATTAAGAGTTATTTCAGCCAATCCTATTGGATAATGGTTCCATAGAGGGTACTTTATTTATTCCGAAACAATGCTACAAATAATTCTCCCGTATTTTTTTGAATAATGTGTTTTCCAAGAGGCGATTTTTGTGGATTTCTGGAGTTTTCCCAAGCTCTCTGGATTATCGGAAATTTCTTGATGATGAACTGTCAAACCCGCTTATAATTGATATTGGAGAAAGGTTAGAATAACCTCTTGCCGATGGTATAACTTTTTTTTGGCCCAGACCCCTGGGATTTCAGGAAAATCGGTGAAATTTTCAGTTTTCTGAGGGAAGACAGCTATTCTTCAGAGTTTTTTCGAGCAGTTTTTTCTCTTTACAGTAAAATTCTTCCCGGTCAAGCATCATACCCGATGAAAGGTCACATTCTGAACATTCCTTTGATATGTGTATCAAGTATTTTATTTGATGCATTAAAAAGAAATTTGTCTCTAAATTTGTTGTAATGGATGCCTCATTTTATTCTCGCACGCCGCCACGTCACCCATCTATAGTGTGGTCGACGACGTCTGCTATAGTGCATGTACACGTGGATGCTTTCTGCTGCATTGTTTGTCAACAACTGACAATTTTACATGTAAACACTATCTCTTCCGTGATTTTTCAAGAATTAATTAGTAGTATTCCAGTGTAAAAAGTGAAATTCAAGTCATTATTAATTTTATACCTAGTTATTATTAAATAATAAATTTTGAAATTTTTATTGATAAAAAACACAGGAAAATATTGAGAATTCTTGAGCTTCTTTTTTTGGAGCACACGGTGAGGTTTCATTTTTTTAAATAAGATAAGATAAGACCGCTAGAAGACTGGGGGTGGAAACGTGCAGGGGATGTACTAGCACCAGTCCAGACGACTGAACAGCCGTCGCATCCGGATCTGCTAAAAATGTTTTCCTGCCAGTGTAAGGCGGGTTGTAAGCAACCATGTTCATGTATGAAAGCAGGGCTGAAGTGCTCGATTATTTGTGATTCGTGACATTCATTGTACAAATTATAAAGAAGTGGAAAATGAAGATATTATATGCGAACAAGAAGAGGTACAGGGAGACATAAGTTTAGGGGAAGGTCGGGAGGCAACAGTTCAGGGAGAGGTAGATGTGGGAGGAACAGAGCTAGAGGACAGTGTTAACGAATTGGAACAAGGCGCAAATAATGTTTCCAGCCTGCGATATATAAACGAAGAAGAAGAAAACACGAGTAAGTGGTGATTAACTGATAGATAATTGTTCATATCGTTTTTATACATGTTTAATTTTTCATATATTTCTCAAGAATAAAATATATTTTCAAAAAAAGTGCAATCATATTTTATTGCAAAATTTGCGATTTTTATGAAATTTGTAAAAATGTGCAATTTATTATCGAGCATCATTGCGGACGCTTTGAATCTCCCAAATGCAAGGTGGCGCCATCTACCATAGATGCCTGGAGGCCTAAACATAAAAATTGGTGTATTTTCAAGGTCCCTCATCCCAGATTTTGGGCTAGAAGCGTCAGTTTTTAAGTTTCAGAAAACTACGAACTTTTTAACCACCATTTTTGTAAAAAATATTGGTGTAACGAAAAAAATCGTGGGGACAACTATTGTAGGTGATGAACTGCTCTTCATTTTTTGTCTGAACAAAAATTCTCCAGGGATTATAGTTCGGGAGATATCGGCGGAAAACGGATTTTCGGGATCTCTAGAGCCATTTTCCGACCCTCCCACAAATTTCAGGCACCTGACATTTTGGGGGTTCAATGTACCTACTATTACCTGCAAATTGAAAAAAAAATTTTTCTTGCTGGACCAGATGCCCATGTTAACGGTATTTTTCGCCTTCATTTACTGGACTATTAGACAAAACTATTTCTTAACTACATAATATATTGCTACTGAAATATGAGCTCAAAACATAAGTTCTGGAGTCCGGTACTCTGAAACATATCCAGTGCAGAATAAAACAAAATTAGAGAACACAACCAAGGAAGACTGACTGGTTAAATGGTGGGTAAAAGAACAACACAATAAACACTGGAAGAATTCGCCCAGGCAAATTCATAAAAGAACCATCAGAAAAAGTAGCGAAATAACTGCTCTCAATGAGCAGGAACAACGGGGCTACTTACGGGACACTTTCCCACAAAGGAGCACCTAAACAAAATAGGACTATGTATAACGGAGACCTTACATGCAAAAGATGCAAAAAGGATACCGAAGCAGCTCTGCATATACTATGCAACTGTGAAACGCTGGACCACAGGAGGCAGAAACTGTATGGTAGACCCCAAATGACTCTAGAAGACTTCTACAACCAACCAGCAAAGAACCTGTATGTAATACAGAGAACGGATTGGCTGAAAAGGCTGTAGTCTGATCACTAGGAGTATCCACAATAAGCCCAGGAGGCTGAGGTGGTGTCGGCGAAGGTACGGCTCCTTAAAAAAAAACTGACTGGTTTATACCAATATTTTTATGGACTAAGTTCAATGGTTGTTGATGTCACATCTAAATTCCTCAAACATTTTTAAATGATAAGAATTATAAGAATATTTGTACCTTTATTCCTATTTATAAACTTCCAAATTTCATTCTTCTTCTTTATATAATTTTTGTACAATAAATCAATATCTATTATATTGTATTTATTGTGCATGCCAATTGAATTGTTACTTTGTCGTTTAAGAATAAACAAAAAAGCAATTTATTAAAATACACGACTACGAAACGTGATTGTAATGAATTTATTCATGCATGTATACGCATCAAATGATTATTTCTGGCCATAAGATAGAAATATTTATTGATCTTTAAGATGATGATAATTGATAATACGAGGAGCGAGAGATTTGTTTTTTTATCGGTAATAACGATTCGAACGAGGTTTTGAGGTTATGTCATTTTTAATTTTGTATAGGGCATGTCGCATGTCCACGACAGTTGACAGTTGACAATACCCCTGTATTAAGACATTAAAACAATAAACAATAGACACGATGAAAAATTATCAAACAACAAACAACTATCATAATATTAATTATAATTAAAATAACTTTAAAAAAAAATATTTAAGCAAAACCAACTAAACTCAAACACCATCTATCATTATAACTCATATTACATAACCTCACTATTAAGTACCACGTGTTCTGAACGCTTTGTTTATTGATTTACCACCGGGCTCTTGTCAAAATAGTTTGTGACGTTACGTGGACATGCCCTATTAACCAAAGACTGATATAGAGCAGGCATTTTGTTTTTGGTAAAAATTAAAATGTGTCAGATGTGTGTCCGACAAAGGGTGTTAAACCACCATGCTCTATATTTTTACAATTTAGGCTGCTAAGACATAACCTCACTTTTACATCATTACGTTAAGAACGACTTACGACGCGGTGCAATCACACCTATTCCCTAATTAAGTCTTACTTAAATGTTTAAGTAGCAGCGGTACAGTTGGGCGTAAGTATTAGTTACATAAAAACAAGT
Source organism: Galerucella calmariensis (assembly GCA_910591675.1). Taxonomy (NCBI): domain Eukaryota; kingdom Metazoa; phylum Arthropoda; class Insecta; order Coleoptera; family Chrysomelidae; genus Galerucella; species Galerucella calmariensis. The sequence continues at coordinate 267,505 of CAJUYG010000020.1, read as the reverse complement.
AACACCGATTTTTTTTTTCAAGATAATCATGTGTCAAGTGTGAGACACGAAAGAGGAAAAAGACTGTGGTTCAATGTAAGCGACGTGCCAGTAGCGGAAGATGTCGTTGGAGCTGAATTGCGAATTTATAAAAATACAGGAAAAGGCAATAAGAATCCTGATTTAATATACACTGTTACAGCTTATCAACTTATTAGAACAGATGAGGGGTAAGTTTACTTTGAAAAATTACCATATATAATGATGAATATAAAATAAGATATACCTGGTAGAATGACAACTGACAACAGTTCATTAGCGCATGCACATGAGCTTAGTTTTAGTCCTAAAAATTTAAAGTTAAGAATTTTCAAGGTCAGGTATTTGAACCATGACTTGATAAATAGGCCAGACGATGGGGGTAACAACTACAAGTAATTAGCAATACGGCTGATGTTTTTTCATAAGTACCTTGAAGTATGTAGATTAATATAAAAAAAAGTTTACCAGTCTATCGATTCCCCAAATTGGAAAAAAAATTAAACAACTTTTGTTTTCGAAAAATATTTATATTTCGCGCTGGGAGGAAGGTAGAGGAAAATAAAAAATACCACTCTGTTTTGCAACAAAAAAGGTTCCCTGCGTTTCTTTTGTCCGAGCAATGGTTAGTACTTTTGGTCTAAAATGACCCATACCGCCTGGCCTAAAACTGTCACACAACTTACTATTAGGATTATGGATTTTTTATAAACTCACCACTATAACCACTCCCTACCCTACTAGTGATATATTATCTTTAAAACTAATAATAGAATTATAATATAAAACATTTTCACTTTTTCATCATATATGTATGTGGAGACCGAGCTCATAAATATTAAATAAATTTCTTTATGTACGCCACTGGTAAAAATGACTAATCTTATATTTTAGTGAGAAAGAATTAGAGTACATTTCTGCAGCTAATATAACGACAGGTTTCATTGGATGGATGAGTTTGAACCTGACACAATGTTTAGCCACTTGGGTGGCATTTCCGAATTCCAATAAAGGAATCTACCTGTCAGTACATCCTTTAGATAAACCAGGTAACTAAATTATATTTGGAACTTGGAAGGGAAACAATGCCATTGAGTTTACTTGGTGGAAGTTATTTATTTTCATTTATAAAATGATGATTAAAAAGAAGTAATTTAAAATTTGTTCAATTTCAAATTATTTGTAATTTGTAGGTCATGAAATTAGACCTGAAGATATTGGACTTATTACCATCAAGGCAGAGGATGAGCAACAACCATTTATGGTAGCTTTCCTTAAAGCTGTTAATAGCGTGAAACCAAGAGTAACCAGAGAAGCCAGGACCAAAAAGGATACATTTAGTGGCGTGATGACTGGGTATTCAAAAAGTAAATATATTTTTTATAGGTATTTCACTAGAAAATGTTTTTCTGGTTGGTAACATTACAACATCTTAGAATAACCTCTCGATTAAAGTGATTATCAAATATAAAAATTTGTTTTAAGATGAAACAAAGAAAACCTATACTCACTATTAAAAAACAAAGCAAATTTTGAATATTAAACTGGAAATTGCCCCAAATACTGTTTACTCTTGAGGTTACATACACAGCAAATCTCTTCTAAAAGTATAGTATTATTGTTAGGAAATCTATTCTTGTAGTTTTAATTAATACTAGTGAATTCACAAAAATGTGTTTGATTTTAGTTGATATGGACAGCCGACAGGATTTGAGAAGAAGCTGCCGAATTGAAACATTGTATATAAATTTTAAAGATTTATCTTGGACGGTAAGTGAAATATAAATTTAACATTTGTTGTATCTCTAATTCAATGCTTTTTCTATCAATACCAATTATAAACCAAGTTTTGAAGTTATAAATTGCAAATACTAATCTATATCCTTTCATATATCCACTGTTTCTGCCGACATAAGTAGCATTTAGTAATACAGTTTATATTTCAACTTATATATTTTGTTGCAGGATTGGATAATAGCCCCAGAAGGATACCCAGCTTTTTACTGTGCAGGTGAATGCAATTTCCCATTGAATGCACATATGAATGCCACTAACCATGCAATTGTGCAAACTTTGGTACACTTAATGAATCCTCAGAGGTTTCCGAAACCATGCTGTGCGCCTACAAAACTTAATCCCATTTCAGTTTTATATTATCTCGATGACCAGAATGTTATATTAAAAAAATATAAGAAAATGGTTGTAAAAAGTTGTGGGTGTCATTAAAAAGTTATAAATACTAAAAATGTACATAATGTAAATGTTTTCATAATTAGTTTGTGTAATTCTGTTAATATACTGTGGGTTTTACGAGAATATATGTACTTTTTGGCAATTGTGTACTGGTATTGTACTGGAATTTACACGTCTTATTTCATAGGAGTACAATTGTAAACCCGTTTTTCTTTAAAATACCAGCCGAAAGGTGGCAGCGAGATTAAAACTACAAGACCAAAAGAGAAAAAATGGAAAGATATACCTGGAAATAGCACGTCTATACAAAAAATAAATTAACTTGGAAAAATATTCAAAAAGAATAATTTCCGTAAAGTATAAACCGGGTAGGCCTTCTTCTTCTTCTTTTTTTTTTGAATGGTCTCTACTTTCTGGAGATAGTAGAAATTTAATTTAAGTGAACAATCTCCGTTTATCTAAAACTATGATTTACTGTTCAAAACTTACCCCATTATAAATTTCGATTCTTTTCAATACTTCATTAATCGTCAATAGCACGACTCGCATAATCTAAGGCCACTTTAAACAGTCCATATTTTGTAAGAGAAGTAGAGATGAGATAACCTTAGAAAATAAAATAAAATTTGCATTACCAACGTTTGTCAAATAATTGTTTTATTTCTATCAAAACATATCAATACTTTTATATTCAATGACGACAATGAAAAGTAATTATTAGTAACGAAATTGCTTTTAATTGTAATTATTAATCTGATTGCGACTTTGATTGTTTCCGGTATATGCTGATAATGTTCGGATCACAATAATTTGCGTTTATATTGATCTGTCAGAAACAGTTAAAACTTTAGACTTCTATTTAAAATAACTATAAAATATATTTCTCAAAATTAATATAATTATGAAGTAATTTAAAAGGTTGTTTCATGTTGGGACATCTCTTAATTGGAGTAGAAGCACCGTACCTACCTAACGTACGGTGGTAGCAGAAACTATACTTTAAAAATTACTTGAATTTCAATGTATCAATTTAATTATCATGTATTTTTAAATATTCTAATTAGAGAGTGATCGAATTGTGATTGATAATACAGAAATATGTTTTCCGGGACCTAGGTACTTGAAAAACGTAATATTTTTCAAAATATTTGGTTGTTTAGGTAGGTTGTTGGAAAAGTATAGTGTACAACTCAAGTGGAAACTGGATATTTTATACTCGTGTGACAAGATTATGTATACCCAATTTTTCATATTAGTTGAACTATCATAACCATTTCTTGTTCTTAATTTTACAATATTTGATATAGCTTAAGATTTAATAAATTGTGTATATATGTGTACAGGTATTAATGTTTTTATGGTTTTATAATAAAGAAATTGTAATCTAACTCTCTTTTACTTCAGCCTTGTACAATTTCTTAGTGGATGCAATACACATGCACAATCATTCAAAGATTTTTTATTAAAGTTTTCAGATTACTTACTATATGGGAAATATAAGTATTCGTTGTGTTCTTCTCTATATCCAAATTACTTTTATACACACACGACAAACACAACTACTAAGATTATTTAAAAAATGCTAAACGAAGAATGGACGAACTCTTTTGAGTCTTTTGAAGCACTACCAAATCTGGCGGGAATTCGCGTATAATTAATTAAATTTTTGTAGTAACCTAGCAAACAAAAGAGATAACTGTCAAACATTCGCAGGAAACTACGACTTGTTTGTTCTTCTTTATTTGATGACTTAGTTTTTTCATATTTATTTTGTATTTTGCAGTAATTTTCTAATTTTAGTTGTGTATCTAAAAAAGTTTAATGTCATTTTCGACTCATGTGATTGATTTCAATATTTGAATTTTTTGTACAATATAAATTCAAATCGCATTATGGGTTGCCTAAGATGCAGGTATTGTGTTATGCAACTTCTTTTTATCTCAATTACCTAAATTTTTTCACATTCTAGTTTAGGAAGTAACTAAACTGACAATAACTTTCTCCCAAAGTGTATAAATTATCTCAATTAATATCCACAAAGGTTATACTGTTTGTTATCATTAATTATTTTTCATTTAGAGCTTACGCTTATCGGCGAAGTTTTTAATTTTATTGGCTGATAAAATAATATAAATAAATAAATTATTATGAATTTTAATTGTTCATAGCTTTAACTACTAAATATACAATATTATAAAAACTTTATATATATTCTATTTTAAGATGAGCTTTAATCTTATTTAAATTTACCGCTCTTATGAAATCGTCTTCGATTTGTCAAAAGTTCGAAAATATTCCGCGATGGCGCTAATCGCAATTTTCTAGTTTTCATTCATTATGACGAGACACACTGAATATTTGTCAAAATTAGCGAATTTATAAAAAATTAAACGTCTAAAATGCGATACAAGTGATAATAGTTGTTAATAAGTTAAGAATCTACATATATCAAATTACTGAAAGCTTATAACTATCAAAAACCACAAGGTACAAGTAATTGTGTAGGTTGGACGATGATATTATCCGAGGGTGAAATAGTATTTGTGTACAAAGAAAACTTAAATGTGGAGTGCTATATCAAAGTTTTTGATAAGAAACTCTAGTATTAGTAACGTACAAAGTGGCGAGAACTTACCAGATGAAATGGACCGCGGAGAACGAAGAAAAACCGACATGGATGATACATTCATCACAAGGCTGGTAAGTCTACATACATTTTACCAAACGAAGATATTTTAAACCTAACTTATGTATAGAATTGTGAATCAAATATTTACGTATTTATTATTTTTCTACCCACTATTGAATTATTGGAATACCTTTCTTTGAATCAGCTGTCGGTAAGGTGCATGACGACTTTTTTCCGCCTATACAGTATTAAGCTATTTTGCCAAAATAGTAACAAGTGGTCGTGTAAAGGAATTATACTAGTTGTTAAACTATATATTTATCAAAAGTGTATCATCATTACGTGTTTAATTCATTTAGGTCAATTTAATCTATTGAGAAGTGCAGATGGTACTTGGGTAGTTAAATTTTTAAGATCTTTCTTATGAATAGAAGTGTTATTTTTATATTAACTTGATAGTTTTAAAATCTTTTTATGTGTTTAATTGTACAATTACAGTGTTTACCAATATTTATATTTAGTTTTTTCAACCCACACTAGGTTGCACATTTAATATTATTTATGTTTTGACATAATTTCTATTTATAAAACTTCATTGATGAATCCTGTGGGGTTTAGTCCACATTACACAAATATTTTCCCTGGACTAAATTATTTTTACTACAAGTTCTGTAATTGTACTTTGATTAGTCAACTTGATGTTGAGATTTTCTTTAATTTCTAAATCAATTAAGTACATACTTGTGTTAACTATTTCATTTTAATTATAGTTTTATTTACTAAAATTCTAAATGATTGTGTATCTGTTTTTTAAATTGTAATTTTTCAGTTTACTTCGAGTATATATTGAAATTTGTCACAGGTTAATTGGTTATGTTGAGTTAAAATTAGCTCCAATTTAATGTATGCAGTAAATTAAAATAATTAGCTTGCTCTTGATATCCAGTGATTCATATATTTTCTAAATTAGCAAACTTACAAAAAAAAATAAGCAGCCACCCCATATTATTATTCAAAGAATTCTGTTATCTTAGTTATTGGTGTTATATTAGCCTAAAGATATTTACAAACACCAATTATCAAAACTCCCAGCTTTGAAAACTATTATATATTTACTTATGGAATTGTGGGGACATAATATTTTATACTTTTTAGAGAAGTGTTACTATCCAGCCCTTCTAAAACAGGCATTGAATTACACTTTTGAAAAGTTGACAGGAAGCAGGGGTTGAAAAAAGTGATACAAACTATTGCTTGTCTGTTAATGAATATGATATTATGTTTGTTTATATATATATATATGATTATTATAGGCATAAAATATCTTACAGTTGTCCTTGACACTTACACACTTGTTTATAAGAAGATTTCCTCATATTATGTGCTTTATGACATTGATAAACATTTTTTTAATGGAAATTTAATTTATCAGGTATAAACTTGAATTAGTAGTTCATTAAATGTCATATTCAAGATCCTGAATGCATTGTGGAGTAGTATTGCATGAAGGAATTCTTTTTTTAAGTGAATATCACTAGATTCACCAGTCTCAAGAAGTATCTCCTATATCCGATGCAATGTTGCCATGCTTGTAAAGAAAAACTAATGGATACTATAATTGAAAGTGAAAAACATGAATTATGCTTTTTGATCGTGAATCAGGAGGGATAGGGTATCTGAAATTATTACGAAAGTTTTGTCACAAAAAAAATGTTGAGAATCTTGCTCAAAAGATACTTTTAGTCCATTTTTAAGAACAATCAATGAAGAAAAAGAGTATTATGTCACAAATGCAGAAAATGAGCTTTAGCAGCCTAAGACTATTAGATGTACAAGAGAGCATAGTGAAATAAGGGCAGCTGATAGCAGAAGAAACCTCGAATGAAACTCAAAAAGTCCAGAATTTTGAAGAAAATATTTCACAAGAGATAAAGTATGAAAAATATTTGCTAGTGCAAACGTCAATGATAATAGATATGGAGGTAGCATGCTAAAGAAGGGAACTAAAAAATTTGAGAAGGGAAAATGTGTGCATGATGAAGAGGCTGTTTTTAGAATTGTAATCCTTAGTAGAAAAACAAATGTTTCCTTAAAATTCTTTGTAATGCCTGATGATATTGAAGGGATAAATATAGTACAATTGGTACAAACATATGGGTCACTAAAACCCAACAATGCTGAATCTTCTCGTTTCTTTTTGTACTTTAGAAACAAATGTACGAAACAACCAGTAGGTATTCATACTTTTTGAGACATGTCCTGCCCTAACCTTGTCTTACCAATAATGTATTAATTTACAGTCATTTTTGTCCAAAGTGAATCATCCAAAAATAATTTTTTTTCCTACATTTAAGTAAATAGTTATTCTGCTATTTGTGAATCCAAAAAATAAGAGACAATTAAAATTGGTACAGCCATTTTAGTGTTATAAATGGTGCAACTATGGATGTCTTGAATTTATGTGATCAAATGAGTTTTTGTTAAAAGTCTATAGACCAAGTTTATATCACTATGCTTGGCAACAATGCACAATGCTTAAGTAAGTTCCCCTCTCTTTAGTAGTTACTAGTTCTGCAGAGAGCAGATTTAATCAATTCTTATCTACTTAGTTAGGTCTGTGAAGCTTCAGTAGCTTCATCATATTTTTCTAAAAACCCGTTTTTATTTTAATATATAAATTTTTTTTATGTATAACCTATTATCTTATGTTTTTTTATGCGAAAGTGTTGCTTGTGAGATGTGCTTATTTTTGGATTAAATAGTTTTGTGAGGTTAATCTTTTTTAAAATAGTGCATGTGCCATGGTTTTGACAGTTGCTTCAGTTAGTTCTTTAAATGTGTACGGGGGATATAAAAGTGATCAAAATGTCATTGGAGTTTCGCTTGTTACATATACAGTAAGATTTTATTATTATTTTTTAAATCGCTAATATTTCAAGAAACAGGTCGGTATTTTTGATTTTTGCAAAACTACAATTCTCCCTGAAAACATTTTTTCCTAGTCGATATTTGCAGAGGATTGTTATTTTACGCTCTAGAGCAAAGAAAAGTGTCTTTTAGGCTCGCTTATTTCATCAAATTGCAGATTAAAATGGCTAGAAAAGTAGATAGTACCTATAGTATTATCTACTAACTTTACGTTGTTTTTCGTCGTCATGGTTAATCACACTAAATTTTATGAAATAAGCTAGAGAAAAATGTGTTCCTTTTTTTGCTCTAGAGCAGGGGTCTCCAAACTACGGCCCGCGAAAAATAAAACTACACCCCTAGCACTACAACATATAAAAAATTTAGACATTTTGTAGATAAATGTGAAAAATGAAAAAGTGGCCACCCAGTATAGTTGGCCCTCCTAGAGGCCCTCCTGAACTTACCCTAGCTATCAGTTTGGCCCTAATGCTGAAAAGTTTGGAGAGCCCTGCTCTAGAGTGTAATCCAGTAACATAGTAATTAGTCATTTTATGTACGACTGTAGGAAAAAACTATGTGTGTTCTTCGAGCGCGCTTAAAAGATCGCCGCGGGCCACTCCGCGGCAAATATTTTGTAATTCAGTTAAGAAGTGTCATAATGTTATTTAGTTACAGAATGTTATACAGTTTGTCACAAGTTTATTAATGTTATTTTTTTAAAATTAATTTTCACTTCTCTTATCTATTATTTTAATTAAATGTAATTATTAAGGTTAGCAGGTCATACGATATTTGACAAACTGTTGCAAATATGATACTACCATCGTTTTTTTATACTTGCAATTTCAAGAAAGTAAAATGAACCCGCATTACAGTGTCAGTTTATATAAATCCGGGCATATCCACAATACTCTGAGTTTTAACTTTCTAGTTAATGTACAAAGTTTCCGATTAATTTGAAAAACATAATTTTTTGTATTTATGATGATATACATGTTGTCCCAGAAAATTGAATCAAAAACTTATAGTAGATTATAAATGGATTCAAAATATTTATAGTCCAGTAAATGAAAGCACCAAGCTACTGAAAACTCCTCCTGGAAAACGGGTTTCTCACTAACATCTGGCTAAATATGCGAATTAGAGAATTTTTCTTCAGATAAAAAATGAATATTATCGTCTTATTATCTTCAAAAATGGTCCCCATCATTTTTTTTGGAAATTCGATAGTTATCGAGATAATGAGACCTAAAAGTTTCCTCATTTCAGCTGCTGCTCTGCCTGTAGAAATTCTGCTGTCTATGCATTAACTTGTAAGCGGGCTGACCAATTTTTCCATAACTCGGCAAAAAATTGACATTTTCCGATGATTCAAAGGTCATCGCAATGGGAAGATCCGTAGCTATATCATTCAATGTGACTTGCAGCTCGTTCGTACTTGACAAAAATATTTTAAATAGCGGTCAGTTTTTTTCCACAAGATTTTGAAACTATTTTATTAATTTGTTTATATTTAAAAAAAAAATAGTCTTTTATTCTATTTTTTTATAATGGAACCTTTGGAGGTCTTGAAATGATCTCAGACATTTTTTTAAAAATCCTTCTTGCGTTTTGTTAAAAAATTTATTTTTTCATTTACATTTTTCAGCCGTTTTCGGAGTTCTGTACAATCTGTGGAACAAGCGCGATTTAAAAATGTATCATCCTATTTTCATGCTTTTCAATGCACATCATTTTAAAGCTTAGAGTGTCTAGTTTTCAAATGTATTTTTTGATTTTTAATAAAATCCAATCATTTTCCAGAAATCAGGGAAATTGATCACACCGGTAAGAACCGGAATTTTTTTAAAATAAATAAACAAATCAATTTTTTATCAAAACCAAAAAAGATATTAAAAAAATCTGAGATCATTCAAGACCTCCTAAGGTTCCATTATAAAAAGAAAATTATGATAAAATACTATTTTTTTATATGAACAAATTAATGAAATAGTCTCAAAATCTTGTGGAAAAAAACTTTAATCGCTTTTTTAAATATTTTTGTCAAGTACGAACGAGCTGCAAGTCACATGGAATGATAGCTACGGGTCTTCTGGAACAATTTATCCGCCCCTTTAAATACAGGTACTTGATGATGGCTCGAAACTCCAATTTTTCGATTTTCACAATTTCGTTTTTGATTTATTTCGTAACTCTGGTTTACTTTTTTGACGTCCAACTTCACACTGACACTTCTAATGAGTTATTGTTCGTTGCTATGGTAACGCAATATTTTGTTTATGCTTGGAACTGGTCTAGGCTAACTAGATATCAATTCAATACATCCTCGTATGTATAAGCTCAAGAACATTATACAGGGTTTGTCACAACATGTTCAAAGTATCTATATAAATAAAAAAAACGTCAATTTTTTTATTGATTATAATTCTTATTTTATTAATAAATTGTTTACTATTATGAATTATAGTAAAATAACTAGTTTTGATTATACTAGAGTTATACCAGATGATGTTGTTTGTGAAACTAACGAACCTTGAAAATATTGATAATATTACAGGACATTACAACATCATGACATAACCGCCAATAATTCTTTTGTCTGTGTAGGCAGGCTAGCCCAGTCGACTAATTTGTAAATAAGTTCGTTTATTTTAATAATGAAAGTATATTAAATACAGTTGGTTTCATTTTTTATAAATGTTAAGGTTAAAAATATTTTTGGTGTTTTTTTTTGTGAATGTCCAAGTCTCAATATTTAAAATAAACAGGATGTATTAAAATTTCACGAAAAAATTCAGATATTTATATCTAGATAATTGGCAACACTGCTATTACTAAAACTAAAATCCTTTAAGTACTGCTTATTTAAACTTTTTATGTTTTTTCGAAAATTTAATGATACTCTTTGAAGTTGAAAGAATTATTTTATCAAAAAACCGACTATTTCAGTTGTTTTTTTTATCAAATTACGAATTTTAAGCTCTGTTACTCGAGTTCCATTTAGGGTGAAAACTGACCTGTTAGTCCAGTAAATGAAGGCAAAAAATACCGTTAACATGGGCATCTGGTCCAGCAAGAATTTTTTTTAATTTGCAGGTAATAGTAGGTACATTGAACCCCCAAAATGTCAGGTGTCTGAAATTTGTGGGAGGGTCGGAAAATGGCTCTAGAGATTCCGAAAATCCGTTTTCCGCCGATATCTCCCGAACTATAATCCCTGGAGAATTTTTGTTCTGACATAAAATGAAGAGCAGTTCATTACCTACAAAAGTTTCCCCACGATTTTTTTCGTTACACCAATATTTTTTGCAAAAATGGTGGTTGAAAAGTTCGCAGTTTTCTGAAACTTAAAAACTGACGCTTCTAGCCCAAAATCTGGGATGAGGGACCCTGAAAATACACCAATTTTTATGTTTAGGCCTCCAGGCATCTATGGTAGATGGAGCCACCTTGCATTTGGGAGATTCAAAGCGTCCGCAATGATGCTCGATAATAAATTGCACATTTTCACAAATTTGCTAAAAATCGCAAATTTTGCAATAAAATATGATTGCACTTTTTTTGAAAATACATTTTATTCTTGAGAAATATATGAAAAATTGAACATGTATAACAACGATATGAACAATTATCTATCAGTTAATCAATCAATCAAACAATGCAGCAGAAAGCATCCACGTGTACATGCACTATAGCAGACGCCGTCGACCACACTATAGATGGGTGCCGTGGCGGCGTGCGAGAATTAAATAAGGCATCCATTACAACAAATTTAGATACAAATTTCTTTTTAATGCATCAAATAAAATACTTGATACACATATCAAAGGAATGTTCAGAATGTGACCTTTTATCGGGTATGATGCTTGACCGGGAAGAATTTTACTGTAAAGAGAAAAAACTGCTCGAAAAAACTCAGAAGAATAGCTGTCTTCCCTCAGAAAACTGGAAATTTCCCCGATTTTCCTGAAAACCCAGGGGTCTGGGCCAAAAAAAATTTTACCATCGGCAAGAGGATATTCTAACCTTTCTCCCAATATCAATTATAAGCGGGTTTGACAGTTAATCATCGAGAAATTCCTGATACACCAGAGAGCTCGGGAAAACTCCAAAAATCCACAAAAATCTCCTCTTGGAAAACACATTATTCAAAAAAATACGGGCGAATTATTGATAGCATTGTTTCGGAATAAATAAAGTACCCCCCCCAAAGAATCATTATCCAATAGGATTGGCTGAAATAACTCTTAATAAAAATAATATGAATAAATCCATGGAAGCATTAAAAAATCTAGCAAACACGAATTTTGGCCTGGTTTTCCAATGACCCAGGAGCACGAATTAAGTGGATAAAAACACGCCTTAGTAGCCACAGATCCCTTCATTCACCCGCACTGTGATTCATTAAAAAATATTGATTTTCACGCGAGTTATTTAAAAATTAGTAATTTACTTGGGGACGTCATGCCCTCAGAGCGTGCTCTCTATAAGCCGGCCTGGAGCTCAATTTTGGGTCGGCGTTCGGGCCATTTAACTCGAAAACTATCTAATTTTTCGAAAAAATGTTTAGGATCATTTTTGTGGGCAAGGAACTGCTCTTTATTTTTCGTCTGAACAAAAATTCTCCAGTGGTCAAATCTCGGCAGATATTGCGGGAAAACGGATTTTCTAGAATTTCAGAGCCATTTTCCTACCCTTCCACAATGGTCAGGTACCTGACATTTTGGGAATTTAATGTGACTACCATAACCTGCAAATTGAAAAAAAATTGCTCTTGCTGGACCAGTTGCCCAAGTTGACACCTTCGTTTACTGGACTATGTTTAAAAGGTGTTCATTTGGACTGGCATGAGTTGCGCGCAGCGGTCATTTTCTACCTAAATACGAGTAAGAACACCAAAATTAGGAGCCGAATTGCGCGCAACAAGATAAACACAAAATTAAGGAGATTAAGGAAACATAAAATAAATTTAATTGGGAAAGGTATTTGTACATTTATTTCAGGAATAATAAGACACCTAACCTAACCCCGCCGCAGGGTAAACTATTAGGGCAGTCCCGATAACAGAACAGATTGAATAAACTGGACGGCAATTCGAGTACGGGACTAAGATACCTGCAAGTGTCGGACGGGAACTCATGTGTATTATATTGGTCATTAAGGAACCTGACGGGAATTCATGTGAACCGAAATAAAATATGAAATTATTAAGCTCTTCCTGAAAGTGGATGATTTTCAAATAGCATGTCTCAATTCCCATTGTATTTGGCAGCGGCCGAAATAATTTTCAATCATTTAAACCATCTGACTGATGTTAGGAAGGTTATTTGAAAGTTTAATGAATTTTAGTGTACTTAGCTGCTGTTGCATGAACCCACCTGTAGTGGTAAATAATATAAACCACATTTCAGAACCGCTAAAGTAACATTTAAGAAGGTTATTAAATAATGGACATCATTATGTGCGTTAGTGGGTTAAATATCATGATGGTATAATGAGGTAATTGTATTTTGTACAAAACGTTTCTGACCAATCAAAATTTCTTGCTATAGTTTATTTACGATAAAAAGACGATGACGTTGCAAAACAAAATATTGTGATGTTGCCAAGCTGTAGTTTTTTTCTTTATTTAACGAAAACTAGAAAAGTCAATCTGATGTTGGATTGAAATTTACATTTAAATATGTAACAATAATATTAATAATAATGAATACAAATAGCGGATACTATTACTTAAGTCTCTCACAGCAATAAGCGTCGATAAACGTCAAAACAAACTGGGGAATTTTACCAGTTGATCTGACAACGTCTTGAAGTTTTGCCAACCCGTTAGCTGTAAATTGCCCTGGCTGTTGAGAATAAAGTATTGTATTTACAGTTGGTAAATTAATATTCATTCTGATGAGCAGGAAAGTAACTAAAAATGACATCATCGTCTTTTTATCGTAAAAATTCTGTTTGAACGTAAAATACAATCTGTAATATTTTGTCTATGATATGTATACTTTTGATTATCAAAAACTCATTTCGGTAGTCACCAATTACTTAGACGTACTAGACGGCTATTGGTTAAGCGTCGCCCAACCAGTGTAAAACACTCAGTAGCGTCCAAGCTGTAGTTGTGTCATTATATACAATTAGTCCAGTAACGGTAGTCCAGAACAAGGCCAAACCTTGAAAATAGGTCGGGCCGATGCCATTTTTTTTAATTTGCAGGTACTGATGGCTACATTCACCTCTCAAAATCTCATATATGGAGAAATGCCCGCAAGGCCCGGAAAATGGCCCTCGGAGCCCAAAAACGTTTTTGGCCGATATCTTCCAAAATATGGCACTTAGAGATTTGCGGTTTTGATAGAAATGACGAGCAGTTCAATACCTACAAAAATGGTCCCCATGGTTTTTTCGCTAACCCAATATTTATTGCAAAAAAGGGGTAGCGAAAATTATCATGCTTGGAAAATAAAGGGGACTGGATATACACGTATCTTGATTTTTTAAACTTCAAGGGTCAATCGTAGATGGCGCCACTAGTTTTCTCCCTCCTCACGTAATTATCCCGGCAATGAAGGTGCCCCCAATAACTATCTGTTTCCTGAAAATTTTTGGAGTTGAGAACGCTGTTTTGTACTCTCGGCCTGATCCTTGGAGCTCTTAGGTCTTCGGCAATGTAGCCTAGAGGTCTGCCAATTTTTGGCAAGTCATTTTCAATAATTCGGCAAAAAAGTTTTTGGAAAATAAGATTTATTTTTGAAAGTATATGAGAATTGGAACATACATGAACAATTAGACATCTATCCATCACCATTCCAACACATTTATCTCAGATGGATGTTGCTGGCTGACATCATCAACCCCCTCTCCATCCACGCCTTCTGTTTCTTCCTCTTGCTCCTCTAGCTCTCTATCTTCACCTCCACCAATTTCTGTCCCTCCCTCTGCTTGATCAGCTGATACAATCACATCTTCATCCTCATCCTTGTAATTAGAACACGAGCCTGAATGACATGAACCACAAATAATCGAGCACTTCAGTCCCATTATCCCTAAATTCCGGGATTTTCCATAAAATTTCGGAAAACTCCGAAAATCCGGAAAAACCGCCCTGACGAAAACACGTGGTTTATTGGAATGCGCGAGAAAATGTTTATGTAATCCCCCGGAGTGTCTTCGAAACTTTTCAAAGTCCCATTATTCGGAAGAATTCGGTCAAAATACTTTTTATAGACAAAATACAACTAGATTCATAGGGGGGGTCAAAATATCGACCAAAATTTTGCTTTGGCGGGAATTCCCAAAATTCTGGGGGCCCAAAAAAAAACCAGTGACAAGATATTATAGATGCAGATTTCTCCTTTCAAATGAACTTTGAATCATAAAAAAATATGCATTTTTACCCGAGTAATTAGAAAAATTGTCCATCCGCTCAGAAATTAAGGAGCTGAGAGCGCCTCCCGAGATCCAGGTCAGATGTAAAAAATACGGCGCGCGTTTGTGGCCCGTTATCTCGAAAACTACCAAATTGACGACGAAAACGATAGGGACCATTTTTGTAGGCATTGATCTGATCTTCATTTCTGTCCAAATCCGAAATCTCTAGGTGCCATATTTTGGGAGATATGGACCAAAATAGTTGGGAAAATGGATTTTTGGGCTCTTCAGGGCGATTTTCAGGGTCTTGCGGTCATTCCGCCATATATGAGATTTTGAGAGGTTAATGTACACATCAATACCTACAAATTAAAAAAAAAATGACACCGGCCCGACCTATTCTCAAGGTTGATACCCTTATTTACTGGACTAAATGTTTAACAGTTATTTTGGCCTGGATCATTTTTTAAATTAATTTCGATACTTGATTAAACGAATCCCAAGAAATACCTATACATGAAGATTCATTACCGTGGTCGAATGCATAACGAATATTGACGAACCGTTCGTACTAAAACGATTTTGAAAAAAAAATTGTAGTTTACGAATCCGAGAATCATCATTTGCAATTTATCTTAAACGGACCGCGTCGGTCACCTAATGGTGAAGTCACGCTCGAACGAGTGATAGCATCTGAATCTAATCTTGATTTTTCTTTGTTTGACAACGCTCATTACTTGTAACTCATCGTTGTTATTTGTGATTATCGCTTGCAATTTCAACTGCTTATTTGGAAGGTGATGATATTGAAAGACGCAAATGGATTTGGGCTGACCGAGCGGTCGGTAGAGCTCACTGATGTATTGAAGATAAACAACAAGCTTTGTTTAAAAGGAAAGAAATTTTGTTGTTGTAATTTTTGGGTCGGAAATTACGAATATCGTATTGCCCCGGTCGAAATTTGCTGCGTATTAGCAGTAAAAGCGGAAAAGTGCCTTAATTTGACGTTTTCCGCGATTATCTCTGAACGTAGCAAAAATTACAAAAAAAGTTTCGGGTAAAAGTTATAGATTTTCCCATTTCACCTCGAAATATACAATTTTATGTCTGATTTAATACCGTAATTATGCAGTAAAACCGGAAAACTGCCCTAATTTGACGTTTTCCGCGATTATCTCTGAACGTATTGAACATTACAAAAAACGTTTCCAATGAAAGTTATAGATTTTCCCTTTATACATCGAAATATACCATTATATGTCTGATTTCATACCGTAATTATGAAGTAAAACCAGAAAACTGCCCCAATTTGACGACGTCCGCGATTATTTCCAAACAATTACAAAAAACGTCTCGAAGAAAAGTTATAGATTTT